>LZPO01116988.1:432034-451722 GCA_001675575.1 Neotoma lepida | reverse complement strand
TGGCAGCCCTGTTCTGCCGGAAATTCCTAGTCTGGCCTGGTCCTCCAGAGCCTGAGGGGACAGGAAACCTGCTTTTCCTGCCCCACACTCCCACCCTGTTGCCAGGGGAAAGGCGGGCACTCCCCAGCTCTCACACAGTGCCCTGGGGTTGAATTCTAGCAAAACAAGCCGTTGGCCCAACCAGCCCACTGTCATTCCCCTTCCCCTCTCTCTGACACAAGGGAACATGGTAAAAAAATCATAGCGAGTCTTGGGTTTGAATCTTGCCTTTGGCCTTCCTGAGACATGTGGCAAAGCCGTTTCCCATGTAAGCCCAGTTCCTTGCTGTGTAACCCAGGGGTCCCAACACTTGCCCTGATCAGGTGGTTATAAGAACCCCAGAGAAGAAGTGCAGCTCCTCCCATGGGAGGATTTCCTCACCTTGGGTGCCCTAGTCCTATCCCATTCTATGAAAACTGGGCCTAGGTTGGATCCTGACCCAACCCTGAGTTGGGCTTGAGGNCCTTGCTCTCATACNCTGTCCCTGTTTTTCTTACAACTCTGTGTTGGTTTCAGCTCTGTAGGAAGGGGACTGTCCTATTTCCTTCCCTCCCCAGGGGCCCATTTGTCCTTTCCCTGTAGGCCTCCATCCTAGGCAACAAAAATTTGCTTGCTNTACCTCCTCAGAGTATCCCTCACCCCCAGATGGTGACCACTGTCAAGGAAATGGGCAGTGTTGGTCCCATCTGCCAGCCAACTCTTGGCCATCAGTGAGGGTCCTCATGAGTCATTCCCCACACTGTGACCTGGGCCTGGTCAACACAACCACAGCATCCAGCCCTCTGAGGGAGCTAGGCAGTGATGTCAACATTGTGGTACCTTCTATATACTGCACGCTGAGTGCATTGTCCCCAATGCCCCAGTCTTCAGTCACAACCTGGGAAGTAGGTAGTGTTATCCACCCTCACAGAAAAGGAAACTGAAAATCAGAGAGTGACCTTCCTGAGGTCACATGGCTGCTAAATGGCAGGTGAGGAACCTGGCCCTAAGGTTTATGCCCTTTCTACTGTATATAAAAAAAAGGTACTTCCGGAAGGATGAAGGAGGAGAGGAGTGACCTCAGGGACACAGATAGACNTAAGGGCGCTTCCCCAGAAGCCATCAGGCATAACTGTCACAGTAGCTGGCAGCTGGGTCTGTGGAGACATCTTCCCTTTTTGTACCTTGAACTTTTAGTACCTTGTTCCCATCTACCACAGTTGGGCCCAGGGAAGCATCCAGCCTCAGCTGCCCCCCACTTCCTGGTGGGAGCCCCCCTGTTCGCCAGCCCTCTCTCCCTCCTCCACACCAAGGCAAAGTTAGGATAGGGNCTGGGTTCCTTGGTAGACTCTGAGCCACAAAAGCCATGCCTCAGGACACAACAAAACTATGCTTTGACCTTTAACCCAGAGACTACAAACAGACAACCTGGATTCACAGTGTCGCCAATGTTGACTAGGGCGATAAAACAGTCAACTTATTTAGCTTCCCTCAACTCCACTTTTCTCACTTGACTGTATGGTTATTTTAAGGATTCTGTGTAANTACTCGAAAGTCAAGCTTGGCATATCGTGCAATGCTCAGTGGATCTCCATGGTTTNGCGTAGGGTGGCGATGGTTAATACTTCTCTAAGCCTGGCTGTTCTGAGTGGTCACTTATGTAGGTGTTTCTGGGTCTCNTTTCTGTCCTGCAGTGGGGGCCTGAGGTGGGAATGGAAGAGCAGGCAACATTCAGGTACTGGAATCTTGGAGGGGCAGATGTATACCATTCCAGGGGCAAGAGAGGCAGCTTGCAGAAAATGGGCTGCTATCCAGGAGAGATGCAAGAGCCCTGACTAAAGGACCCCTCTCCCGGGACCCATTCTCACTGTGGCTTCACTCTACAGTGCCCAGAACAGAAAGAGCCCCTAAGAGCTTGAACTCCAAGGCCAAATGGAGCTACTCTGTGACTGTTGCAGAAGGCGACTACTCAGGTAAGGACCCAGAGGGGCACAGGAGGCTTCAGACGCTGGGAGGGGAGGTTGTGTTTCCCCAGGAAGGAGCAGGGAGCAGGAGATGAGAGAGGNCAGAAGAAAGCCAGTGGCTGGCTACCTCAAAGGCTGTGGGGAAGTGAAGAGAATCCGCTGTGCTGAAACAGGTCCTCTACACTTCCATCTTAGGAACTAATTCTTGCAGGGCTTGTGATTGGAACTGAGTCACAGGGGACATCAGCTTGTCTGAAGGCTGAACAGAGAAGCCCCCTGAGAAGGGGTGAGAAGGAGTCAGACCCAGTGTGCTTCTGCTCTCTAGGAGGAAGATTTGTAACTGGTTTGACTGGATTCCCGGAGCTGCAAGGCTTGGGACTGTGACCCTAGGAGAGAGACTAGAACAGTGGCTCTCCACCTTCCTAATGCTGTGACGTTTTAATACAGTCCCTCATGTTGTGGTGACCCCCCCAACCATAAAATTATTTTCATTGCTACTTTATAACTGTAATTTTCCTACTGTTATGAATCGTAATGTAAATATATGATATGCAGGATATCTGATATAGGACCCCCCAAGGGGTCACAACCCATAGGTTGAGAACCACTAGACTAGAGGAAGACGGCCCTTTCTGGGCCTCAGGATGTCTCAAGGATTCCCAAGGCAAACTCACTTCCCTTTTTTTTTTTGTTTTTGTCTGCATAAGAGAAACTGCTGAAGGGAAGATTTAAGAACTGTCTACTTGCGGACAGGGTGGAGATTTCCAGCCAGCAGCCTGTGGCGCAGGTGACTGGGCATCCCCAAACACATGCCCTTGTGGTTTTGCTGGCCACAGCAGGGGAGCAAATTACATGTTGTTAGAACAATCCGGATGATGAGGTCAGTGCAGCCTTGATCCTCTTTATTTCAGTGACAATTTGGCAAAGCAGCCAGTCNTGCTGCCNGCNGCGTCTCTTGTGGCTGGTTTCCCCTAAAGGAACTACTGTCAGNCATGACTACAGGGAGGGGTCGTTGTCATNGTCTCAATTTGCCACATGCCACTGTCTTAGTTAGGGCTACTATTGCTGTGATGAAACACCATGACTAAAAGCAAGTTGAGGAGGAAANGGTTTATTGGGCTTGTACTTCCATCACTGAAGGAAGTCAGGACAGGCACTCAAACAGGGCAGGAGCCTAGAAGCAGGANCTGATGCAGAGGCCATGGAGGGGTGCTGCTTATTGGNTTGNTCCCCATGGCTTGCTTAGCCTGCTTTCTTATAGAACCCAGGACCACCAGCCCAGGGGTGGCATCACCCACCATGGGCTGGGCCCTCCCCCATCAATCACTAATTAAGAAAATGCCCTACAGGCTTGCCTACAGCCCCATCTTACAGAGGCATTTTCTAGATTAAGGCTCCCTCNTCTCTGATGACTCTAGCTTGTGTCACGTTGACATAAAACTGGCCAGTACAGTCACCTTTTCCTTCTAGGTGGAAAGTTCTCCCAGGAGAGCCTGTTTGTACGGCAGAATGCAGTTTTCAAAGATGGCCTCTATGGTGTAGTCCATCTCATGTGTTCTTCCCTATGCAGTGGTGGTCAGGACTACCTCTCTTTGTATGTTGGGGAATTTTGTGACTGCTTTGATGATTAGAAGTCACTGGAGAAATGACACTATGACTTCTGAAGCTAGATCAGAAGAATGCCACCAGCCTCCAAACTCCGTTCCTCTCCTCCCCTCTCATTTGTGGAATCAGATGCCATGCTGTGGGGAAGCCCAGGCTACTCTTGGAGGCCACATGTGGGGGTTCGGGCTGACAGCATCTCCCTAGGCCCCCACTGACCACCAACACCAGCCTCAGGATGTGAATAAGGTCACTTTCGAGATGCCTCCAGCCCCAGGCAGCACCTAACTGCAACTGCATGGGAGGCCCTGAGTGAGAACTGTCTGGCTGCACTCTGCNATCCTTAGAACTNCATGAGGGGTTAGGATGATGCTAATTTGTTGACACCCCTGACTAGCAATAGTTCACACTCCTTGCCTCTGTTATTGGAAACTGGAAGCTCACTCCTCCCAAGAGTTTCCTCCTAAGCTCTGAAAGTTCCTAGTATCTGGATCTCTCTCTCTCTCTCTCTCTCTCTCTCTCTCTCTCTCTCTCCCTCCCAGGCTGGCCTCACACACTCACTCCCTATAGACAGCCAAGGGTGATCTTGAACTTCTGATCTCCTGGCCTCCCAAGGCCTACCAAGATTACAAGGCCTGGCTTATTCAGTGCTGGAGATCAAACCCAGGGCATGATGCATGTTTGGTGGGTACTCCTACCGACTGAGCCACTTTCTAGCCCTTAAGTCACTCAGCCTCTCAAAGCAGATTTGAAATTAGGAATTCCAGTTGTCAAAAGCCGTCAGCTACTCTAACATTTCCAAGATGGGCAGTTATGATGTAGTGGAAGGCTCCTGACTCCTCGGCGTCAGGCAGACACTGTCCCAACTCTGCCACCTTCTGGTACTGTGTTCTTGGATCAGTCACTTCATACCTCCGTGCTTCAGGAGCTCAAGCTGGGAAACTGGACAATGCATGTCTANTTTGCTGAATTGGTGTGACCCTGGGCATTCTTTATAACTAATATCATTGTAAAGCAAGGGTTTGAGACAGCTTACAACGATGATACGTAGGAAGTGCCTTGTGTGTCAACAATAGTAACTTCTTTGTCAAATATCCATTAATTTCTAGGCACTTCCAGGAGTCATTTGTACATACTGATTTATTTGATGGTCATAACCATGAGTTAGACATCACTATGGGAGATGGCATGGCTCAGTAGGTAAAGATACTTGCTGCCAAACCTGAACACCTGAGTTGGATACTCAGGACCCACAGGGTGAAATGAGAGAGTTTTGAGTTGCCCTCTGTCTTCTACACAGGCGCTATGTATGGGGTATGCACCCTTACACACACACACACACACACACACACACACACACACACACACACACACAGAGAGAGAGAGAGAGAGAGAGAGAGAGAGAGAGAGAGAGAGAGAAATTTTAAAAAATCATTTGTTATCTGCATTTTGCAGAGGGGGAACCCTGAGATATTAAATCACTTTCCCCGGATTACAGAATTAGCAAATGCAGAGATGGAATTTGAACCCAGGAAGCTTATTCATTGTGCTGCACTGCCTCTGGGTAAACGTTTAACTGAGTTATGGGTACTGATGGCATGAGTGTTCCGCCCAGCCCTTTCCTGAAGAGATCAAGTGCGTGAACCAACATGAACGGAGTCAGCAGTTGCTAGCTCTGAAGTGTGCTGATAAGAGACCAGGATGGAGGCCATGCTCAGTGGCCTGGGGCTGGTGGGCAGTGGAGCAGAGCTGAGGGAAGGAGTCCTCTGAGGAAGAGGAGGACTCCTTGCAGTATGGGGCAGAAGCCCTCATCTGGACACTTGGGGGGCTGAGTCATCCTGGAAAGAGGCGGCCATGGGTGTTAGTAGATTCAAGACACTCAACATTGACCGCTGCACTTTTCTGGAACCCCCAGTGAGTCATCTGCCTTCACCCCTAAAATGCTAATGACCTGTGCAAGCTCCCAGACAAGAACACATACACAGAGTGTTTGGGAAAACAAGGATGGATACTTTAGTTCAGTTTTCTAGTTGACAAAGGATTTTTCTTTTANGCATCCTTNAATAATTTTTAGCAGTTTTGGAGACACATTTACTTACAAAAACTAAATTACTTCTCTTTTAAAAATGTTTATTTATTTATTTGGGTGTATGTGTGTACACAGGTACATGTGCNCCACTGTGTATGTGTGGNGGTCAGGGAACAACTTTTGGGACCAGGTAGGTCTCAGGGATTGAGGTAAGGTTGTCAGGCTTGGTGGCACATATCTTCACCCTCTGAGCCATCTCTTGGGCCCCTCTTTCTCCTCCTAACATCTTTTATTCTTGAACAACATTTAGGTTTTCTTCAGGACTTGAGGTTAGCCTCTATCTCTATTTCACACCGAGTTGCAAAATGCTGAGGGGTTTCAGAGCTTTGCCATGTCAAGGTGTGACTCTTGTCCCTGTGTGGGACAGGTACTGAGATTTTCAGGTCCTCAATATTGGACTGCAGAGATGAGCAGTTCCCTCCCTCTCTAAGGCTGGCAGCTGTCGCCTGTCAGTGCTGAGAGGTTATTGGTTTAAAGGAGTTGACAAACACCTTGGTTTGTTGCCCCACTCTACTTCACACTTACATTTTAGATGTCAGGATTTGTTAGACGTGTTTGCAAAAGCCAGGATTCCTAAGTCCAAAGCGGAGGGGTTTGGCTCAGGTGAAATGCCTGGAGTTTGTGACATGTGCAGGCTGCCCNCTTCGCTGGCTTCAGTAACTCCAGATGGGAGGAGCATGCATGGCTNCATTGGGTGACCCATCAATATCTCTCTCTTCATTTGTTTATTTTTTTCACATGTCTGTTTCTCTCCCTTCCTACTATTGGCATTTGTTGCCATTCCCAAAACCTCAGGTGGTGCGAAGTTGGAATCCCAGCTCTGGAGAAGTGGAGACCAGAGGATCATGAATTCAAGGCCAGCCTGGGCTACAAGAGACCAGCCTCAAACCATAAAGCATGCTGGAGAGATGGATCAGAGGTTAAGCGCACTTGTTGATCTTGCAGAGGACCTGGGTTCAATTCCCAGTACCCACATGGTAGTTCACAACCACTCATAACTTCAGTTCCAGGAGATCTGATGCCCTCTTCTGACTTCTGTGGACACCAGGCATGCATGTGGTGTGTGTGTGTCACACACACACACACACACACACACACACACACACACACACATATGCAGGCAAAATATACATATAAAATAAAATGAATTAATCTAATAAAATTAAAGCCCAAAGCAAAAACAAACACCCCTTCCCCCCAAATCCCAGTAATCTCATCACCAACTCAGGTCCTTTCCAGAACACTGTCATTACTGTCCCTTCAGTCTTACACCTCCATCCATATTTTCTTCCCCTATCTGAGGCTACACTGGCAAGCATTCTCCAAGTACTCCTAAGTGCCTAGCACATGGCCAGGCTCTCAGTGGGGAGAGANAGAACACAAGCTGGAGCCAAGCTTCCAAGGACTCAGAGTCTGGTCATATGGCTGAGGAGGTGAGGCCAATGTGTAGGACCAGTTAAGGACACCAGCAGAAAGATAAGGCATGGACTGTTCAGTGGGAGCTGTGTTTCAGTTTAAAACAAAATGCTGGTAGGTGTGGGATGTGACGAAGCCATGCCAGTCTCTCCTAAGAGCAATGAAGAGTGGAGAGACAGGAACATGGCTGGAAGTGTAAGAGATTGGCTGATGGAGAAATCGTGGGTTCCTTTAGAAGACTTGGAGATGGGCATGGGGCAGGGAGGAGAAGAACTGGGCAGAAGGCCTGAGTGTGGAGGAGGCCTCCAGGGTCTGATCCAGGAGGGCGTGGACTCTTAAGAGTAGGTCCTGGGAAAACATGGGAAGGCCTAATGAGGGTGGGGCTGAGCTGTCACCTGGGAGTGGTAAATGACCACAGCTGAACNCTCAGCATCCCTGAGGGTCTGCCCAGGCTGCTGGCAAAGATGGCCTATTCCAAGCTCGCCAGCAGACACCCAGGCTCCTCAGGGGCTCTGACCTAAGGGTCCTGGAAACCATTGCAAAGAGCAATTAACAAAGTAAAGGGTAAACAGAAACCGGAAGCCTTTCACTCAATCACCTTGAAGTGGTTTCCAGCGTATTAACTAGGAACACACACTCCCTTGCTGGCCTCACGCACACACCATGGAACAAAAGGAAATTTCCTTTGTAAATTTGCAAGGGGTGGGGAGCGTGCATGCGCGGTGAGCGGGCTTCGGTGACTGCATTCTCACCAAGCAAGCTGGTATGGACGCAACCATGCTCCAGGAAACAGGGCTCTGAAGAGTGTGGGGATGTCTTTTGCTGTTAACCCTGACATTGTTGCAACTAGAATCTGTGCATAGCCCACACCCATCCTTGCATTGCCCCAGCATGCCTGGTGACCATCCTCTGAGGACTCACAAAGAAACATACCATGCTGGCAGGGTTGGGTTCCAAGAGCAATTATGACAGGGACAGGAACATGGTGGAACTCTGGTCTTTGGTCCAGAGGCCCCAGGAATTGGAGCAGGGTGGCTGTGCCAACCTTGCTTGTGGCACACTACTTAGACACTGGCATCTACAGTTACTATAGTTACTTAGCCAGGNCCACACAGATGGTGGCAGCACAAATTCCTTGCAGTTTTTAGGCCTGTTCAAAATGACACTAAGAGGAGCCTGGGTTGAGGGGTCAGGGGATGACAATGGTGATCCCTAGTTTGTCATATATAAAGACCCCTGTGCTCAGAAACCACCCACAAGACATGAGCATCTCTGGTCATCTGGTATGTTGGTCTGTGAACTACTTCCTTAGTTAGGTTCCAACCTAGAAGGACCCTCAACCTCGGGACTCTGCTTCCTCCCTACCTCTCATTTACGCAGGCAGGCCCCTCCCCAGGGAGGAGTTTCCAGCGGTGCAGAACTGTGTTGAGGGGTAGATGGGCTGGACTTCAGCCAGGCCTGGGGAAGGTGACATGTATCTCAGAAGCAAAGCTGGAACTGACCTCCATGGATCTCACCATGTGTTCAGACCAGGACTATGGGACTATGGGAACAGTATCACCTATCCTTCTCACCTGCCTCACAACACCCCTGGACCACAGGGATCAGCAGACTCTGGGAGGTTTGCCTTTGAGCATCATCAAGGTGCAGGGAATCAACTTCCTTTCCTACTGGGTGCCCTCTACCAGGACACAAGCCAGGGGTTAAGAGACCAAATGAGTGACAGAGGCCAAATGGGACAATGGAAGGAGGGGAGTGTGTAGAAAGGAAGACAGCAGAGACCCATGAGCATGTGCTAATGGAAATGGTTCTTCCAAGAAGAAATGAACAAGGATATGTTGAAGTTGGAGGGATAAGGGTTCAGGGCNCAGTGGTGGGGAGCAGTTATGTGCCCCCTGAAGAGCTGAGACCTCCCCTGGAGGTTAGTGCATCTCAAATGAAGAGGAAGAATGAAGAGGAGANGGCGTCCCTTTTCCCATAGGTATTTGAGATGTGCAAGGAAGTCCCCAAATACAAGATAAATGTGGCTTCTCCAGTGGGCTTGAGAATACATAATTAAAGATGGGACTTAGTACATTTAAAGTTGGACATCTCACGGGAACTAAAATGCAAAACCTCCTTGCATTTTCCAGCTTACACAGGAGCACTCTCCTTCAGTTGATCCAAGAAGCTGCTTCAGATTGTGTACCCACATAGAGGAACACTGGTCTCCCTGCTGTGTCCAGCAAGCCCTGGGAAAGGCTTTGATGGCAACAGATGGAGGTCAGTGGTATTCCATAGAAGTCACTTGGGCTGTTCCAGTGGAGGCCAGAGACCAGGAAGGAAAAGGAATGGTCTGGGGACTGTTGTTACCCCAAGGAAGAGGGTAGCTAGTGTGAGTCCATGCTCTCAATTTGGGTTCCCCTGAGAGTCTTCAGATATGTCCCTCCCCGCCAAGGAATTTCAGACTACTAGAGTGAAACAGTAGTTTCTGGACATGACAGGACTCATGAACTCACAGCAGCTGTGGTTGCCTGCACGAGACCTGCACAAAACCCAGCTGATGAGCATTATATGGAATGGGAAGGGGTTCTTGAGTCCCCAGTGCATGATGCCAGGGGCTGGACAGTTGGCTCAGCAGTTAAGAGTACTTGGTGCTCTTGCAGAGGACCCTGGTTCTGTTCCAAGTATACACATGGTGGCACACAACCATCCATAACTCCAGTTCTAAGGGATCCAATGCCTTCTTCTATCTGACTTCCATGAGCACCAGGACACATGCAGGCAAAAAATCATATACATAAAATAAAATATACATTAAAAAATTGAAGTGATGATGCTGACTTTGGCCAAGATGGAAGAGAACAGAGCCATGACATGACTCCAACAGGATCTAGGTACGTCATGACGTCAGTGTCTTGCTATGAGGACCATGCCCAGGTCACTGCTGACTTGTGAAAGGAATAATTCTTAAGCCTCAGTGAAGCTTCTAGATGTGAGGGGATGCCCAGTGCAGTTTACAAGGAGCTGGCACCCAGGCCCTCCTAGAGGTGTTTGTGGATGGTGGGGGCTGGACCCAGCGACAAGATAGCTCTGGGCAATCCAGATATCAGCCTTCATGTATTAGCAGAGAGAATGCTGTTGGGGTCAAAAGGATCTCAAAATGGCATCGCAGCTGCTGAAGCAGGCGCCAAGCAATGGAACAGGACAGTGGGTAAGTCAAGTTCTGAAAGGTTGAAAGCTATTTGGCTTGCAAGAGGTGGCTGAGATGCTGCCTACGAATGGAACTCCCTGCCTGAGATGGACATGATGGTGTTGTTTGAGTCTTAGATGGTCTTTTAATAAAAAACCCAGAGCCAGATATCAGGGTGAAAGCTGAAAGATCAGAGAAGCAAAAGAGCCAGCCACTGGTTCTTACCTCTACGAAATCCTCAGCCTAAAGAGAGAGAGTTCCTGTTTCCTCATGCCTTATATACCTTTCTCTACCTTGCCATATTACTTCCTGGGATTAAAGGTGTGTGTGCTACCCAAATATTGGGGTTAAAGGTGTGTGCCACCACTGCCTGGCTCTGTTTCCAGTGGCCATGAACTCACAGAGATCTGCCTCCCAAGTGCTTGGATTAAAGGTGTGTGCTACCACTGACTGACTTCTATGTCTAATCTAGTGGCTGTTCTGTTCTCTGATCCTCAGGCAAGTTTATTAGGGTACACAATATATCACCACATTATGGGACAGAAAATAGTTGTTTACGGATATCTCCTTTCTTCTCCTGAGCATAGACTACCCCNGGATCTGGAACCTTGTCCATCTTCTGAGTCACATAGGTTCTTTAGAAATGAGACCTCTAACACCAAAGGCAGTCATTTATTATTATTATTATTATTATTATTATTATTATTATTATTTAGGGCTGTGAAGATGGCACAGATCGATGGGTTAAATACTTGCAATGCATTCAGAGATCTGAGTTTGAGTCTGCAGCTCCCATGTAAATCAGCCAGGGTGTGGCAACTTGAGCCTGTAATCCCAGTGCTGGGTGGATAAGACCGAAGGATCTGAGAAGCAGGGAGTAGGGGTGCTCACTTGCCAGCCAGTCTAGCCAATCAATATACTCCAGTCTCGGAGGAAGATGCTGTCTATAAATGACCTTAAACAAAATAAAATATGGAGATCAATAGAGGAGGATACTGACATTGACCTCTGACCTCCACATACTCATGCAATTTCACTTTCATCAGTTCTCTCTCTCTCTTTCACACACACACACACACACACACACACACACACACACACACACACACACATTTTATCTTTGAGATAGACTCTTTCATCATCCCAGAACTTGCCAATTAGACTAGGCTGAGTGACCAGCAAGTCCCAGGGGTCTGCTTGTGTCTGCATTATCAGCACGGGATTACAAGGGAGCACCTCCAAGCCCCTACGCACCTCCAAGCCTGGCGTTTTACATGGGTACTAGGGATTCAACTCAGTCAGGTCCTCATGCATGCACGCCAGGCACTTTACCGACTGAGTTATCATCTCCCAGACTCCCCCATGTGACCACATTCTTAATCAGCAGTTCTCAACACAACCCACCACCACCCCCCATTTCCCAAGACTATCTCCGGGGATCCCAAGGCCAAAATGTCTCCATAATAACATGTCATCTTTATTTGCCCTTTTCACTCTCCCTGTCAGCACACACACAGTTTCCCAGAGGCTGTGTGACCTAATATGGCAAGGGATTAGAAGCAGAAGCGAACGTGAGAATCAGCTGCCTTCTGCTAATCCAGACACTAAAGAGAGATTTGCAAACACGCAAAATAATGCTAGCTTTGTGATGAACGTGCTTGCTTTAGAAAATTGAGTTATTTTCTGTGTGTGTGTGTGTGTGTGTGTGTGTGTGTGTGTGTGTGTGTGTGTGTGTTGAGGCCTGAGAGCAACCTCCAGAGTTAGCCTCAGGAACATGGACCATCTCCTTTGAAACAGGGTCTCTCACCAGGACCTGAAGCTCACCCATTAGGCTAGGCTGGCCAGCCAGGGAGCTGCAGGGAGCCTCCTATTTCTCCAGTACTGGGATTACAAGCAGGCATTCGCCATGCCCAGCATTTTTATGTGGGTTCTGAGGATTGAACTCAGATCCTAGCCTCCTGCTTGAGAGGCAAATGCTTCACCAACTGAATCATTCCTTAAAGNGACCCCTCCCCCCATTTTCATAAAAATGTTTTACTGCTACAAAATGCTATATTTTAAATGAATTAGCAATTTAAAAGAAATCAGTGCTGGTTCTTAACATGGGATAAATCTACAGATAGGAGCCACATAAATATATTGGGATCCTCAGTCATTTATAAGAATGTAAGTGTGTAATATATATGAAGGGATGAAACTTTTAGCCTAGCTGGGGTCAGAGGTTTCCTGATGCTGGTCTTCCTCTGAGGGGCTGACTGAAGCCACTAGGTCAGAGGTCTCAACAAAGTTCTGTCAGGTTTACAAGATGAAAAGTGGCTAGAGGAAGTGTTTGAAGCCAATGCACGTGGATATTCCACCACACGGACACATGAGGGCGCTCTTACCAACCTGCAGATTTCTTGTAGCGACAGAAACAAGGTTGCTGATGGGCCCGTTAGTTTTATTTACTTCAGTAGCAAAGATGTATCTCTTGTCTACAGCATGTAATTTTCAACTTCTACATGTTCCATATATTATTAACCAATCCCATACAGGCCATCCTCCTGGTCTGAGGGCCTCTAGTCCTTAGTCACAACTCAGTGGCCCCTCAGGTGGTATGGGAAAGGCAGGCCATGAGGAACTTGATCATGTTTCCTGAAGTGGTTGCTGACACCTTGACCTCTGGGGACTGATGAGGACGGAAGAATATTTTCATTTAGTGCAATGCTCTTTGAGCAATAGCCTAGATAACCATTCCCAGCTCTGATTGGCACACAGCAGGCACGCTGCTTTGTGACGTTTTGCTAAACTGTAGATGATGGCTTTTTATTTCTGTCCCAGCACTAGAGTCACCTGTACCTGTGCCATCCTTAACAAATAACCATACCTAGTGTTCAGAGGGAGGGTTAGTGCAAGGTTGGCACCTGGGGGACTAGCCTAGCTTCTGTAGATGGCCTTTCCCATGACATTATGCCATACTTTCGACTCTTGGAGACACATCTTTTTATATTTTGAAGGGAATTCTGCATTGTCAGTGCGCTATTAAGGGAATTAGGTGGCACTAGCATGGTGTAACTATTGTCAACGATGACACTGCAGTCTGGGTACTTATGGAAGGTTCTGCTTCCTCCTTAGGGACTGGGGTAAATTAGGCTTGTAATAGGAGCGGTCTGTTTTAAGTCTTACAGTGGTTCTCAACCTTCCTAGTTCTGTGACCCTTTAATACAGTTCCTTGTAATGTGGTGACCCCTGTGGTGGTTTGAGTAGCAATGGCCTCCAGAGACTTACATGTTTAAATGTTTGGCCCATAGGGAGTGGCACTATTAGAAGGTGTGGTCTTGTTGGAGGAAATGTGTCATTGTGGGGGCAGGCTTTGAGGTCTCATATGTTCAAGCTATGCCCAGTGTGGCACACAGTCTCCTTCTGCTGCCTGTAGATCAAGATGCAAAACTCTCCGCTCCTACTCCAGCACCATGTCTGCCTGCATGCTACCATGCTTTCCTCATCATGATAATGGACTAAACCTCTGAACTGTAAGCCAGCCCCAATGAAATGTTTTTCCTTTATAAGAGTTGCCATGGTCATTGGTGTCTCTTCACAGCAATAGAAACCCTAAGGCAACCCTCCAACCATAAAATTATTTTGTGACTACTTCATAACTGTAATTTTGTTACTGTTAAGCATTGTGATGTAAATATCTAATATGCAGAATATACATGACCCTTAAGGGGATCATGCCTCATGGGTTGNGAACTACTGTCTTAGAAAGACTTCCCCAGGGGCTGGTGAGGGTGATTTTTTTTTTTTTGAAGACAAACCAGATGGAGGACATTAGGAGGCAGGTGATAAAAAGCTAGGTAAGAAATGATGAAAACATGGAGCTGGTGATGGGGGCAGAGTGCAGGTGGTTGAGAAGAAGCCAAAGGACCATGGTGCAGGAAGGTCCATGGTGCAGGTAACACAAACAGGTGGCAGGTGGGCAAGAGACCACAGAATCTTATGAGGAGGCCGGGCAGTTCATTAGCCAGGAAGAGGGAACGAGCTTGGACAGGAACAGCCAGAATAATCTCAGATGCACGGAGGACAGGAGGCACTGTCCTTCAAGATGTCAACGCCGCAACCTCTCTGTTTTTCTGTTTCTGAAGGTGGCACAGGCCCTGTGACCAGTAGCCCCTGAGGGCTGTTTCTGGGGCCTCAATGTAGCCATCCCCTAGGTTTGTTTTGCAAAGCAGGTGTGGTNTCTCTAACAGATGCCCAAGCTCGCTGGAGAGATGGTGCTAACATCCAATGCCTTTGAGGGGGGCATGGGGAGAATTTTTCTTTTTTTCTGACCCGGAAGGAGAAGGCCAGAAGCCTGTGAACCACAGGCAGTCTGATGGGACGGCTGGGTCACCTGGAACTTAGATCCCAGGGCCAGCCTTGTTAGATGCTCCTGCACAAGGAGTGTCAAACCCACAGNGCACAGACCCACCTGACCTGAAAGACCCAAGCCGAGCTGCCTCCACCAGCAGGTATTCAAAGAGTAAACGAACAGAGAAGTAGACCAGAACCCTTTAGATTCTAGAGTCTAGAAGCTTCCAATTAAAGCTGACAGAGGCTCAGAGTCAGCAAGCTTTGGCACTTCGGGGCTCTCAGCCAGGTATGGAGCAGAGCGCATGCGCTGTTCCTCTACTGTGGGAGAGAAAGGCCTTTCGGGATCAGGGTTCAACCTCAGGGCTCTCCACCTTGTTTATTTTTTATTTATTCTTATTTTTTTAATGATTGTTTGTTTATTTAGAGAGAGTGTATTTATCAACTTACTTATTTGTGGGCATACTTGTGGTGGTTAGAGGATAGCTAACTTGCGGGAATTGCTTCACTTCTTCCACTCTATGGGTCCTGGGGGACAGGGTTACTAAGCTGAGGAGGGGTAACCTCCAAGGACCATGCCCGCAGACCCCCACCTTGGTTTTGAGAGAGGGGTTCCTATGTACATGGAACACACTTTACTGAGTGATCACCGGTCTCCAAGCCTGGATGGCCAAACCAACTGGGCCCTTTCCCAGTCACTGGCGCCAGCTGCTCCCTTATTGGCTGCAGCCAGCGCCTGTGAGGGTGAGGTAGCATTTACAGGAAAAGCTACACTACCTCTGTAGCCCAGACTGGAGAACTGGATTCCTTTTCTCTTCCCAAGACAGCACATGAGATTTCCCTGGCTCTCCGCCCCCGGGAATCCTNCGCGCNCCAGATAAACCATTCAAAAGTCACTCTTTTGAGACTGTTTCTTGAGAACCTTCCCTGTCCCACCCATAATGCTCGGGGGTGGGATGGGGGTGGGCAATCAGCTTGGAAAAAGACAAAAACATGCCTTAAAGTCTCCCTTTACACACCCTACTTGGGCCAGGTCCCCTAATCCCCTGCAGCTGTCCCTTCTCTGCAGAGCCTGGCCTCTCTTTGGCCACGCCCATCCGGAGAAGTTCAGCTGCTCCCTTCTTTACCCATAGCGGTCTATTTTAGATTTTCTTTCTTGTAGACCCTCCTAGTAGGGACCCTTCTCACTCCTCTCCCTTGGCGCCACCCTTGNCTTAAAGCAGTGGTTCTCAACCTGNGGGTCACGACCCCTTGGGGTCGAAGGACCCTCTCACAGGGGTCTCCTAAGCTCATCGGAAAATACAGATATTTACATTACGATTCACAANCGTAGCAAAAGTACAGTTGTGAAGTAGCAATGAAAATAATTTTATGGGTGAGAGTCCCCACAACATGAGGAACTGTATTAAAGGANCGTAGCATTAGGAAGGTTGAGAACCACTGCATTAAAGGATACAACCCGAGATAGAAAGTGATTNCGATGGGTCTGGGCAGGGCATGGTGAGTTAAACCNTCAAGGATCTGAAGATGGTAAGAGGTAGCAGGGGGAAGGAGGCTGTTTTAGGCTCTATTGGTAGCATTAGCCAGGCAAGGACAGAAAGGCCAGTTTAACTCTGCATAATGTTTCAACACATTCAAACGTCCCGTGCAGGCAAATATAACCGACTGTATGTTCTGGCCTCTACACAAAGATTCAACCTCAAGCTGAACCCTATTAACTAAGTGGGAGAAATGCTACAATTTCTGACCCCAGCCATGAAGGCTTCAATTCCCCTTAGGGGAGATCTTTTCCCCCGTTAGTTCTTTTTCCTTTCTCCCTTCCTCCCTCCCTTCCTGCCTTCTTTCTTTCATCACCAGAAAGGACCCTAGAGAGCCACAGTATAATGTAACCATTGTTCTTGAGGGTAAACTACAAAGCATTAAGTACAAAGAATTATGCTCAAATGTGTCTGAACTGTGTCTCCAGAGCTAATGGGATTTGTAAGGGTGTGGGGCACAGGGGGAANGAAGGAAGTGCCTGGAAGCCAAAGGATAGTGATGATCCTGTGCTTGAAGATTTCCTTGCCCCTGGAGTGGCTGGTGATTACTGGGCATGAGTGTTGCCCTGGACATGTGCTCAGGGACTCAGTGGATCGATCGTCTTATGGTTTAGATGTGAAATGTCCCCACAGGCTCATATGTTTGGACTCTTCTTCCTTTGCTCATAGGGCCCTTTTGGGAGGGTGTAAAGCATCTGGGAAAGGAAGGGAGGATGGTATGGGGCAATGGGGGGGAGGGGGGCTGGCTTTTGAAGATTACAGCCCAGCCCACTTCCAGCCTATACTCTCTCTCCTTCCTAATCCCCCATAGTGTGCCAAGCGCNCCTTACACTCCTGCTGCCACAGGTAGAAGCTGGTGCTGCCNCCATGCCTTCCTCACCACGNTGGGCTGTGTCCCCTCAACCATGATCCAGAATTAACCTCTCGTCCCTTAAGTTGCTTCTATTAGGTATTTGGCCAAGGCAACAAGAAAATTAATTGATACAAACCCTCTTTAGGGGACTCCCAGAAAATGAATTGAGAAAACATATTCATAGTGCATGGGGACCTTATGTTGGCAATGNCTTGGANTGGGGTTTCAGTTTTTCCCCCTTTTTTATGTATATATGTGTGTGGTGTGTGTGCATGTGAGTATTCATGTGCACATATGTGTGGGGTATACATGTGTATGTGCGCCTGTGTGTGTATGGGCTCAAGGTTGCTGTTAGGAATCTTCCTCCATCTACCTTATTCTCTCAGTCAAACCCAGAGTTCACCAATACAGCTAGGTTCACTAGCCAGCTTGCTTCTGGGATTACCTGTCTCTGCCTTCCAAGGTTGGAATTATGGGCTGGTTGACACATCCACCTGGCATTTACATGGATCCTGGGGGTTTGAACTCGACTATTTTTGCTTGTTCAGCAAGCACACTAACCACTGAGCCATCTCCCCAGGTCCCAGAGGAATCTTTATAATCCTCCATTCTGCTAAAAACAAGAGATGGCATACATGTGATATACAGATACATACATAAACATCCATGCCATGTCTGCACATATATGTATAATCATACCCATTCACCTATCTACATCTCCAAACACACACACGGGAAATGTTTCTCTCAATTATAAGTGATCAAAATCCTTTCTGGGCTCAATGGTCCCAGGGGAACCTGGGGTTCTGTCTTGACCCCACAGGAACCAGCAGAGAGGCTGCCTATTGTGGGGCACTGGGTGGCGGGGGGGTTCCAGCTCTGCCCCCAGCATATGGAATAATCAGGATACATATCTACNGAGAGTAGTAGAAAAGTCCCAGGTGTCCCGAGATCTCATTCCTCACATTCCTTAGGGTAGCCAGAGACCTGAGCTGGCTTACTCTCAGGCCAGGCACATGAGGTGGGCAGTCTNGTNTCTTCATTCACCAAACTGTNCAAGTACAGCTTTCTCATAGTGTGGTGATGAGGAGAGTACTTCCTCAATTATCCTAGCCTAGATTTGCTAGGTNGTGATGTCCNCTTGACCTGGGCCATTGTTAGTAGGATGGTTGGTTAAATATTGTTCTGGATGCTTCTTTGAATGCTTTTGAGGCCNAAGTGGTGGCANACACTTTTAATNCCAGTACATGGGAGGCAGAGGCAGGCAGATCTCTGTGAGTTCCAGGACAGCCAGGGCTCTCTAGAAAGACTGTCTTAGTTAGGGTTTCTAGTGGTATGAAGATACACCAAGGCCACATGTTTCTTTNTAAAGAAAACATTTAATTGGGGCTGCCTTACAGTTTGGAGGTTTAGTCTGTTATCATCATGGCGGGAAACATGGCTACATGCAGGCAGATGTGGCANACATGGCAGGCATGGTGCTGGAGAGGTAGCTGGGTTCTATGTCTTGATCCATAGGCTGCAGGAAAAGACTGCCACAATGGGTGTGGCTTGAGCATCTGAGACCTCAAAGCCCACCTACAGTGACACATTTCCTCCAACAAAGCCACACCTACTCCATCAAGGCCATACCTATGAACAGTGTCACTCCCTATGAGCCTATGGGGGACATTTTATTCAAACCACCACATTCTACTCCCTGGCTCCCGTAGGCTTGTAGCCATATCATAATGCAAAATGCATTTAGTCTAACTTCAAAAGTCCCCATAGTATATCACAGTCTCAGCAATATTTAAAAGTCTAAAGTTCAAAGTCTNNTCTGAGACTCATGCAATCTCTTAACTGTAATCCCCTATAAAATCAAAATAAAAAAGCAGATCACATACTTCTAACACATAATGGCACAGGATATACATTCCCATTCCATAAAGGAAGAAAGGGAGCATAGCGAGGAAAACAAGACTGAAAGCTGGGCAAACGCTAAACTCTGCATCTCCATGTCTGATATCAAAGCACTCCAGATTGCCAACTGCTTTCAGCTTTGTTGACTACAACACCATCAGTTTTCTGTTTTCGATGGTTTCCTTCACTCCCTAACCTTGGCTGTCCTGGAACTTGCTCTGTAGACCAGACTGGCTTTGANCTCAGAGATCTGCTTGCCTCTGTCTCCTGAGTGCTGGGATTAAAGGGGTGCACCACCACACCTGGACATAAACTGTTCTTTAATCCCTCTTCATAAGTTGGAAGCTTAGCTGGGTGAAGTCTTGCCCTGAAGTCGCCACTGTCTTTATTCCATTTAACATCAGGCTTTTCTTTAATCCGTTTATCTCCTAGAACACAGGATTTAACCACAGGACAGAGTCAATACTAGGCTGTTTTGAGATTTCCTCTGACAATGCAATTTAACCTTAGATTTTTTTCGCCAAGGGCAAAAAGCAGCCACGTTCTTTGCCAAAATATCTCAAGAACAGTCTCTAGGCCACATACTAAAATTCTTCTCCTCCGAAGCCTCTTGAGCTGGGNCCCCACAGTTCAAATCACCCTCAATACTACTCTCTTCCATGCTCCTACTGGTATGGCTGATTAAACNGCACTTAAAGCATTCTACTGCTCTCCTAACCCAAAGTCCCAAATCCACATTCCTCCAAACAAGACATGATCTGGACTGTCACAGCCATACCCCAGTCCCTGGTACCAACCTCTATCT
>LZPO01116988.1:294243-312415 GCA_001675575.1 Neotoma lepida | reverse complement strand
TTGGTGTGTGTGATGTGTGCATGTGTTTGCACATGTATGAGTTTGTGGAGGCCAGAGGTGAATGTTGGGTGTCTTCCACTACCATTTTTCACCATATTGAGACAGGGTCTCTCACTGAATCTGGAGCCTGACATTTTGGCTAGATTATCTGGCTGGCAAGTCCCCAGGGGCTGTCTCTGTGTGCTCCCTGCTGGGGTCACGGATACAATGGCCATGTCNGGCTTTCACATGGGTGCCAAGGGTCTGAATTCAGGCCTTCATGCTGTGCCACAAGTATTTTACTCCCTGAGCCATTTCTCAGCCGATTGCTCTGTTTAAATATGTGTTAATACATGACCATGGAGATGTTGTTCATTTGGTAAGGAAAACAGTTGCTACGTTCTGTAGAGACGTTTTGTTTTTGTTTTTTTGAGATAAGGTTTCTCTGTGTAGCTTAGGAGCCTGTCCTGGAACTCACTCTGTAGACCAGGCTGGCCTCAAACTCACAGAGATGGTCTGCCTGCCTCTGTCTCCTGAGTGCTAGGATTAAAGGCGTGCCCCACCACCGCCCAACAAGACTGGAGACTTTTATTATTTGTTATATAGGTCATAATTAGAGTTTTGATTGTTGACGCCATTATTTAATTTTCTTCTCTCAAGAATGATAAAATAAAAATCAAAAGAGAGATTGTCTTATATTTAGTTTTTCTTTATAAAATGTATGAACTTCATGTCAGCAGTAAGCATGTAATCTAATTTTCACTAATTGGTATTTATACTCCCAAGAGATCCTTATTACATCTTAAGCCCTGAGAATAAATACAAAACCAAGCATTTATACTGTCTATTCCATTTTGAAATAAACCTGATTGTGTCTAAGAAATCAATGAAAAGATGTAATTATTTACATAATTAGTTGGCTCAGTAAGTTGAAAATCTAGGAAAAGAAGACTAGAAGTAGATTTTTACTCCGGTGTTGTTTCTGCTTGGATTGCTGTGTCAGAAGTGTCACAGACTGGGTAATTTATAAAGGACAGAAGGTTGTTTCTCACAGCTCTGGAGACCGGGGAGTCCACGGCTTAGAGTCTGTCTCTTATACACATCTAGATGTGTATAAGAGACAGGTCACAGACTGGGTAATTTATAAAGGACAGAAGGTTGTTTCTCACAGCTCTGGAGACCGGGGAGTCCACGGCTTAGAGTCTAGCAGATGTGATGTCTGCTGGGAGCCCCGCCTGTGCCTCCAGGACGGTGCCTTCAGTTTCCACATGGTGGAAAGCAGAAGGGCAAAAGGGCATCAGCTTTCTCTGGTGCCCTTTTTATGAAGGCGTTTGTCATCTCATGAGAGGCTTGATCGTTTCCCCATACATACGGTGTCTTGCTGCTACCACAATTGGGGTTAAATTTCCACATGAGGTTTTTGAGAGGACACGCCTTCAAACTATAACTTCTGCTCTCTCCCACTTGCCTCTTACTGATCAGGCTGTTTCCAGAGTGTTTGGAGATAGTCTAAGCTCCTAGAACTGTGTCTAGCACAGAGCAGGCAACTGACAAACTTTGTAGAGTGAATTAGTGAATGAATGAATTTTTTTTTTTTTTTTTTTTTGTAGAGACCTCGCTATTGGTCTGAGGCTGAAGTTGGGGGATTGGTTCAGAGTATTGCAACTCCTGAAAACTGGGTCTGGTGACGCAGATGACAGTCTCCTCGAACAAGCCCACAATGCCATCGGAGACTACTTTGCTGATCGACAAAAGTGGTATGTGAGCTATCTGAAGCACCCGATGCATTCTTGCATGCTTAGAATTATTTTCTTACCCAGACCACCTCCCCAGGGAATAGTGCTGTCAGAGTGAAGGCCCTTCTCCTAAACCCTGGAGTTCAAATGGCTCTGTGATGCATTTGCTCTCTGGATGCACACCGGAGAGCAAGTCATTCCTGAGCTGAGAGATGAACATGGTATAACTTTGCCATCTATCTATACACGTGGATCTTGTACCTAGCTTCAGAAAGTGTTCCATTGTTTTGAGACCACAACCTAGGGTGCTGTATATGATTTATTTGTGAACATAGTAAAAAAGAAAGTATATTTACTTGTTTTGTTATAGATTGTTTTCAGAAAGCATTGCTTTATTCTTAAGTTTTCATTGGGATTAATATGCTTATTTATGTCAATGATACGAATACTTCTATGATATTGTAAGTTAAAACAATGTGAGAGCATTCAGAGAATATTACAAGTAGAATATGCTACATTGTCTTTAGAGTTAAAAGAATGTGTGCTTTAAAGGTAGTGTGTAACTGAAGATGATGAAGTAGTAGAAACACTAGAAATCCTAATGAAAGACTATTAGGGGGGAAGTTCTTGGTTATCTGGAGACTCTGATACTCATCATGAAGGTTTTTCTTTCATCCACAGGCTGAATGCTGTGCAGTATTATGTCAAAGGCAGGAACCAGGAACGCCTAGCTGAATGCTATTATATGCTAGAAGATTATGAGGGGCTAGAAAATCTTGCCAATTCACTTCCAGAAAACCACAAGTTGCTTCCAGTAGGTAGTCCAAATTTTAGTTTTTGGTGTTGGATTCTTTATAAAATATTTATTTTTAGTCAAGAAATATCCTCTGCAGCAATGAAAACTGAAAGTTAATCTATACTTTCATGGTTTCTTAAACATGGTGTGATGCTTTAATTTTATTTTAGAATCAATATGTCAGTATTACAGAATTCTTGAGCTGCAAGGATAAATCATTGAGATCTTTAGTACTTCAACAGAGCATGGCCTGGTGTGATTCCTCACCAGAGCATGGCCTGGTGTGATTCCTCACCAGAGCATGGCCTGGTGTGATTCCTCACCAGAGCATGGCCTGGTGTGATTCCTCACCAGAGCATGGCCTGGTGTGNTTCCTCACCAGAGCATGGCCTGGTGTGGTTCCTCACCAGAGCATGGCCTCGTGTGGTTTCTTCATTTATTAAAATTGCTGACAGACTTAGCTGAGTACCTGGAACATCTATGGCTGAGATTATGCTCTGTCAGGGATTTGCTTCAGAAAAGTCCAAGGTCATTCAGAATTTGCTTCTAATTAAATTTGAAAGGTCACATTAACAGTAAGTTCAACATTAAAAGAGTCTAAAAGCAGCATGTCCCTTCCTTGACTATTACTTTTAGGCCTCTGAGTTGATTGTTGAGTGCTGTTAATGTCTGTATTTTATTTGTTTGGTGTATAATTCGGTATTTGTGGAGTTAGCCACTCTCAGCCACAGGGCATACACATGTGGGTTCCATCCTAAAAACTGTCTGTTAATTAATAGACAAGTATAGAATTCTGGCAGTCCAGGTTTCTTATGAAGGAGCCATTGGCTCCCACTGTCATGATGGTTCCNTTTGCCCTTATTTACAACCCCATGTGTTTTCTTAAGTAGGAGAGAAACCGAAATTTCTTAGAAATTGCTTATTCTTGAAGTGATGGGTGGAGTGAGAAAAACTCTTACTAGCAATGCATGAAACAAAAAGATGGCAGTAAGGTTTATTATGGTCGTGGTCGATGTCCTGGCCTCCTGCCACCTTCTGAGGAGGCTGTTTTGGGTTTAGCTTCTAAAACTGATGAAGGGGGCATTTCTTTTTTCCTTTTTGATTTTTGCCATGCTAGGATTCAAACCTGACACTTGACCATTAAACTATCTCCCACCCCAGCCTGCATTTATCTGTCTATGTCTGTCTGTCTGTCTGTCTGTCTGTCTGTCTGTCTGTCTATCTATCTATCTATCTATCTATCTATCTATCTATCTATCTATCTATCTATCCTTTTATCTATCTATCTTTCTATTTTGTTGTTTTATTTTGAGCGGAATCTTGCTTTGTTGTCTAGGGCATCAGCTCCTGGACCCAACTGATCCTCTTTGTCTCAACCTCATGTCTAACTGTGGTTAGAGACGTGGACCACAGGCATGGCACAAGGCACTCCTTAGATTAGATTTGATGTGTCTCATGTATCCCAGGATGCCCTGAACCCACTGTGTAGCTAGTGGTGACTTTTGATGTTGCTGCCTCCAGCCTCTGAGTGCTGGGAATGCACCACCATGCCAGTTTATGCAGTGCTGGGGACCAAACCCAGGGCTTCGTGCTTGCCAGGCAACATTGTACCAACTGAACCTCATCCCAAGTCCTGGGGTATTTCTTAATATGATTGGGAGCTTGAACATTAGTAACANGTCAGTTCCTTTACAGGTTATTATTGTTTTTAATACTACCCAGTAGGATGCATGCTTTCTTCTTTCCTTTTGTCTTTCTTTTCTGAGACAGTCTCACTGTATAGCCCAGGCTGGTCTTGAACTTACAGCAATGCTCCTGGCCTCAGGCTGCTCATTTAAAGGAAGGCAGGGCAGTGTCTTCAGGGCTTGAGCCAATGAAATGCTAGTTCTGTGGAAGTAGGCACTGTGGCACCCGTCCTGACCTGTAACCTCTGTCCCTGTCTGAAAGAAAAATCACTCTAACCACCGATGTAGTCTTCAGGTGTCCCCACCGGTTTATCGCTCATGTGTCCCTGTGGAGTGTTGGTAAATTACAAATCTAAGTGATTTCCCAGGTCTCTGAAATCCAGTAATAGTGTTTGGTGCTTACAGGAAATAGCACAGATGTTTGTGAGAGTTGGAATGTGTGAACAAGCTGTGAGTGCGTTCTTGAAGTGTAACCAAGCAAAGGCGGCGGTGGACACCTGCGTACACCTCAACCAGGTAAGGAACTGACAGTTGCTCTCTGGGAAGCTTGTCCTTAATGTCACTGAAATCGTCTCCAGTGGGAGGCGTGGAGGGCTAGGTGTGGATTTGGAGAAAGAAGCCTAGCTCGTGGGCATTTGTACTTCACCTCTTGTGCTACCACAGGGGGTGATCTGCTCATAACTTAGCCAACCAGGGAACACAGAACAGATCTGTGCTTTCAAGTTTTTGTCTGGAAGTAATTTCATAATTTTCTGCATTTTGTTAGGGTTGGGTTTGGTTTCCAGGAAAGGACTGGGTTAATGGTCATTCATTGCCTAAGGAAAGAATTGAGTTACTTGATCAATATTTATTTTGGCTAGTCTGTTTCCTTTCTCTTTTATAGAAAACATGTATTTGATATTAAAAAAATAACCCTGAAATTTAACTAAAAGTGCAGAATTATTACAGAAACTGTTGGCTATCAGTATATTCTTTTAAGCATTTTCTTTGAAGTGTTTTTATAAAGATCTATTTGCCTTATAAACACAATTTGTAAATGTTAAATCTAATAGGATATTTCCTTAAATGGAACTGTAAATTTATTTTATAATAAAAATTAAAAAATGGATTCTTTTCCTGGCTTATAATATGTGCAAAAAGAGAATCATAAGATTAATGTGATTATAAATTTTGAGACTTTCATTTTCAATGTACTTCTCCAAGAAATCCATCTTAGATGGTTCAATCCTTTGGAAATGTTTGCTTATATAACCTNTGATTGCTCTGATTTTAGATGATTTTTAGAATGTGTTCTGGTTTTGCTCTATTTTGAAGTAGTGTTAGCATTTATTAGGAGCTTATTGTGGGATTTTCAGGATGTAAGTTATTTAAATATTTGGGTGACTGAATGGTATAATTTTTTTCCTAGTGGAACAAGGCTGTGGAATTGGCTAAAAGTCACAGTATGAAGGAAATTGGATCTCTGTTAGCTAGGTATGCGTCGCATTTACTGGAGAAGAACAAGACTCTGGATGCCATTGAGCTCTATAGGAAAGCCAGCTACTTTTTTGACGCAGCTAAACTAATGTATAAGGTAATGCACGGTCCTGCTGAACATTTGTCTTGTTCCAGTTACAGCTTTAAAAAAAACTCTAAACTTTATTATTAAAAAAACTTGCAAATAAAATAAACATCACATACCCAAGTTAACCAGCCCCAAAGTCTACACATCTCAGTAGATTGCTACACAGTTAGAATAGCCATTCAAGGATATTTTTTTGCACTTATCCACCACCACACATGAGAAATCCATGATAGAATTGGAACCAGAACAATTAGCTTTATGTCTTCTTTATAGCTTTTTAAAAAAGTTTTCTGTTTTCTTTGTAAACAAGTGTCTGTCATAGCAAACCCCTCTTACTGCAAGTCTGTGTTTTGCTGCCTTCTGCTAACAAGGTGGTTATGGAGGCCAGCAACTTGCCAGTTCATAAACAATTGTGTATTTGGTACAGAAGCTAACCAAGAATTTCAGAATTTTCTGGGACTGCCAAAAACAAATTCTTTTAACTGGAATTAAATCCTATTGATAAGAAAGTTATAAGTCCTTGTAAAATGCACATATTTCAAAACAACATATTTCTTTAATATCCATAATATAATATTAATATACATAATTTTTACACTGTTATACTTTCTTGCTTGACTTAATAAAAAGAAAAATTTTCCTCAAAATCACTTAAATAAACTTCTGAAGGACACACCACTTTTCCCACTCTGAGTTAGTTACTTAATAGATGTTACTTTTAAGATTGTTAGTTTCTGTTCAGGTAACTAAGTACTGAAGAAAAGACAGTGGCTTTTAAACTCTAAAACATAATTACATTCCATATTCCATCCTACCCTCTCCTTCCTCTTAAAGAATCAATTCTCAGTTAAGTTTGGAAATGATTTTATTTGTACAAATATACACCAAGAAGTATGTTCTCCAAATTTTTGAACTGTTTACAGATTGCAGATGAAGAGGCAAAGAAGAGGACGAAGCCTCTGCGTGTGAAGAAGCTCTACGTCCTGTCAGCCTTGCTCATCGAGCAGTATCATGAGCAAATGAAAGATGCCCAGCGAGGGAAAGTTAAAGGGAAGAACTCAGAGGTAACAGAGACCATTCATCATTTAAGTAGCAAACAATGTCAAGTCATCTCAGACTTTTCCTGCTGGACAAGNGCTTTCCTCTGTAGGCTGTGTTCATTTGCCTAAGGGGCTAAAAGAGTAGTAATGCCTCATTTGGAGTAAGTATGCAGACTGAGAAATGGCTGTTTAGAAATATGGAGAACTGTTTTTCTCTAAGACTAGCTTGTTGAGTGCTTTAATTTTCTTTTGTTAAGGTGTTATTAATCAGAGAATTAAAAAACTTTCTTAGAATATCTATTTTTATCATAAATGAATCTCATTACATTAAATACATTTTACATTGGCTTAAAGTTTACTCAGGTTTATTTTAAACTCTGATCTTAGTTTAGAAAGCTGTGGGTTATAATGGAGAACTTGAATCTGTGATGACAGGAAAGACGATGAATCCTCTCATGTAGCTGTGNTGTTGATGTCTTAGTCAGACCTCACCTTCTGTCGAGAGGTGAAACTCCGTGTGTTTGTGATGACACAGTGCACTGGCTTTTCTCCCAGGCCACTTCTGCTTTGGCTGGCTTGCTAGAAGAGGAAGTTCTCTCTACAACTAGTCGGTTCACAGATAATGCTTGGAGAGGAGCCGAGGCCTACCACTTCTTTATACTCGCCCAGCGGCAGCTCTACGAGGGCTATGTTGACACTGCGTTGAAGACAGGTGGGCATGTCACCTACTGTGTGGGGGACATCGGAAACTTGAAGTAATAGGAAGAGCTAGCTTCTTCACTTGTCTTTGTCTTAATTTTACTTTTTTCCCCATGCTTTTATCTATATGTGTCAAGGTATATATATAGAGTTTATTTTCTGAATTCCTCTTTTTGAAGTTTTCCCCCCACTTTTAAAAAACACAGTGTTCGCAGAAATATCAAGTGCTTTAGATAATAAACAAACAAACGTGTAATATTCATATGTCTTCTGTTCAAAGCCACACACTTACTGCCCAGGCCATGGTATTTTAGATACAGGCTGTGCCTGTGTCTGGAGGAACTCTCACCACTTCTCACAATGTATTGGAAGCTTGAACAGACTCACTTTTGTGTGCCTTAACAATGCTTAAAGATATTTTCACACCATACACATTTCTATAGTATTTATCTTTTGTCATAAAGTGATTCTTGTTTATTAATTTCAACCAAAATAGAGAAGTACAAAAAGACAAAATAATGGCATAAAGTAATTTTATAACTCAGAGATTACCATTGTGAACATTTGAGTAAACTTTTTTTCCTCTTTTTAATTAGAAAAATCACATTTATTCAGTTAGGTTTTTTTGTTTTGGTGTGTGTGTGTGTATGTGTGTGTATGTGTGCGCACACGCATGTGTGACCATGGCCCATGCGTTGAAGTCAGATGACAACTTTGAGAGTTGGTCCTTTCCTTCCACCGTGTGGATACAGGAATCCAACTCAGGTCATCAGACTTAATGGCAAGCATCATTTGGGTGAATTTTCTATGAGACATTTTCCCACTTCAGAGCTTCATTTTTCTCTTCAGGAGTGTGTTAGGATTTTTTCCCACATTGTTAAAAATAGATCTATGATAGTTTTAANAGCTACATCAGCCTATCGTTTTTATGTACTGTCATTCATAGTTATTTACATGCAGTAAAAATGTACATTTCTTCTGGATTAGCAATATCTGAGGGCTTAGATTTTTTTCTGTTTATTAACTCCAATGAGTATCATTTGAGATTTTGCTGTAAACTAAAGTATATGACTGACTGACACACATGACTGCAGTACAAGCATCTGTCACCATTTATCCTACGACTTGGCCTTTTCAAGCTCCAGTTTTGGTGTATGTATGTGGAGATGAGCTTCCCTGCCTCCTAGAGATGATCTCGTGGTCCATCACGTGAGCCTTTCCTGAAAGGGAGGTTTATTGATGGAGCCTGGGTTCTATGGCCTCTGTAAGCAGCAGCTGTGAGGAGGGAGTTGATGGTGGTGGCCATAGGCTTGCCAGCCTTTTCCTTTGTTCTTTTTAACAGAGTAGGGCAATGCATTGTCTTAAAACCATTTATTTAAAATGTATTTTCCCCTCACAGATTGGAAATTCTAGCTTCATGTGTGTATGCGATGAGAAAGAACTTGCAGTCCTCTTGTCTTTGCCTGCCAAGGGCTGTAACTAGAGGCATGACCACCACCATGCTTCAGCAGACGTCTTCTTAATTCCTCTCCACTACTGTCCTCTTCTTACCTATAATTTATTATTATTATTATTATTATTATTATTTATTATTATTATTAATTATTGTGTCTGTGCGATTGTATGCCACTTGTGTACAGGTGCCAAAGAGGCCAGAAAGGGTGTGAGATCCTCTGGAACTGCTGTTACAGGTGGTGATGAACTTTCAAAATGGGTGCTGGAAACCCATCTCAGGGCCTCTGGGAAAAGCTTCAAGGGTTTAACCACTGTGCTACATCTCCAGCCCCTGCTTATATTTTATTTAATATTTAAGCTCTCCAGCATCTTTCTTTTCCTAAAAAGATTTTTAGGTACTCTATCCTTTTGTATTTGTCCATTCAGATGAATTCATAATCTTTTTGAGTATGAGGGAATTTCAATGAAGTCTCACTACTGGATTTTTGATTAGGACTACATTAATTTACCAACATGGGATCACTAGTATGTTAATAATGAGTTTTCTCATCCAGAAACTTCAACTCTTTTTTTTTTTTGGTATGAGTGTTCTGTCTGCATGTATGCCTACAGGCCAGAAGAGGGCATCAGATCCCATTACAGATGGTTGTGAGCCACCATGTGGGTGCTGGGAATTGAACTCAGGACCTCTGGAAGAGCAGCCAGTGCTCTTAACCACTAGTCATCTCTCCAGCCCCAAGAAACTTCAACTTTTAAAAACCATTGCTGTGTCTGTGTCTTTTTTTTTTTTTTTCCCTCTGAAGAGCTTTAGTTTACTTCTGGTATGTTCCAAATGTTTCTTTTGGAGTTTATCCCTACTTTTATTGTCATTAGTAATAGGACTGTAAAAATGTTTTCTAATTGGCTATTGGTTATATAAAGAACATAATTTTTATTTTTTAACTCATTTTACAACCAATTACTTAATTTTAACTAATGTGACGTAAGTTATGCAGCTTAAATATTTTACAGTTGTGTGCCACTTCTAGACTTAGGCCAAGAGAAAACAGACTTCTGAGATTCTTCACCTATTGAGTGAAGAGATCCATGTACTTCATCTTTTGTGTTTTGGTGTAAAATTATAAGAAATAGAATGTACCTTGTAATTTTTGCCTGTGAAATTACTGTGCTCCAATTAGAGGTGAAATTAGAGGTTCTTGTTTATTATAACTCAATGAATATGTTTAAAATAAAATTGTTCCATCAGCTTCTTGATAACACTTGACTTTAGAGCCAACTGGTGGGACTCCAATGATAAGATGCAATGGATGTATTGTCACACTTGTTTTTGTTAAATTATACCATCAAGGATTTTTTTTTTTTTAAATTTCAGGGTCTAGAGAGGAGAAACCTAGAAATTGATGACAAATCTGATGTTAATTCTGCAGTGCATTTTAATAATTTTAATAAAAGATCCTGTCTCTAGTGCAGAAGGGTTAGAGATAGGATGTGGCAGCTGTCAAAATAAATGGTCTGGGCTGACAGTGGGAAGCTCTTTGCACTCAGTCCTGTTTTCTCAGCAGGACAGAGAACACAGAGAACCTCATACTGCATTGTTTCTTCTTTGTGAGCAGAAGTACATCACCTTGAGAATTACAGCTAACATAGTACTAATTCACCTCGTCTGGAATGCCACAGAAATTACTGGGTCAAATAGAACAAAAGCTGTATGTTTCAATACTGAACCCATTCGGTCTGGAAGTGAGCATGGCTGTGTGTTATTCTAGTGGTGATTTCACTCTTAGAACCCGAGGTTATGTACTCTGCTTCCTCCTGCTGGGGTGCCCACCCCTCAGCATGTTTTACATTTGTTGAAGCTCCTGTAGGTTAAGGATGAACAGCGTCCATGGAACCTGTCTCACACATGTTCACACTGTACTTCTCTTTGCCGACGCTAATTGCCCCATCTTTTCTAGCTCTTCATCTGAGAGACTACGAAGACATCATCCCCCCCGTTGAGATCTACTCATTGCTAGCACTGTGTGCTTGTGCAAGTAGAGCTTTTGGTACCTGTTCAAAAGCTTTTATTAAACTGGAATCGTTAGAAACACTCAGTGCAGAACAGAAGCAGCAGTATGAAGACTTGGCTCTGGAAATCTTCACCAAGCACACTCCAAAAGACAACAGGAAATCCGAGTTGAACAGCCTTCTGGAAGGGTAGGTGCAGCGTACGTAGATGCCATTTACCTGATTAGAAGTTTGGATATAATAAAGCACTGAATTTGGAAGGAGTTTATGTTCATATTAAAATCAACTTCATTTATCTTACAAGGGTGTAGTAATGCTGTATTTAAAATAAGGGTTTTATTTAAAAATATTTGAGGTGAAAGTATTTTATGTGAAGTTTGTCTTGGAATGTTTTTCATTCTTCAGTATTTAAAATGTATTAGATAGTTAGACTAAACACACATTTTAAAGTCTAATGGTTTTCTATCTTATTTTTACAGCGGAGAAGGAAAGCTGCCAACATGCATTGCCACTGGAAGCCCAATCATTGAGTATCAATTCTGGGTGTGCAAAGTCTGCAAGCACTATGTTCTTGCTCAGGAAATCAGTAACTATAACTTCTGTCCTTTATGCCACAGTTCGGTAGAATAAAGGAAAGAAGAACTTAATTGTAAAATATATGAAACATATATACTTATTTGCACCTCTCTATGTAGTAATGCTTGATTTCCTTAGGTTTCATATGAAAATCAACTTCATCAACTTGTAGTTGCATTTCTGTATAAAATATATATTAAAAAATAAGCCAGGTGGTGGTGGCNCACGCCTTTAATCCCAGCACTCGGGAGGCAGAGGCAGGTGGATCTCTGGGTTCAAAGCCAGCCTGGTCTACAGAGCGAGTTCCAGGATAGGCTCCAAAGCTACACAGAGAAACCCTGTCTCGAAAAACCAAAAAATAAAATAAAAAAATAAAATAAAATGAGGGCTGGAATGTAGCTCAGTTGTAGAGTGCTTCCCAAGTATGCACAAGGCCCTGGGTTCATTGTCAGTACTGGGGGAAAAAAAGGATAATTTGTGCATCACAGTGCAACTATTTTTTGACTCCTTTTTACGTAAGACTTACAGATGTGAACTTTATTTTTCTGTATTTCCTATCTGTCCATTTTTCATTTATATAGCTTATAGTTTGTGTCGAGTTACCACAGAAATACCTCCACCAGAAATACCTTTCTCATATTGTCAGGGTTACTAGTTCATTAGAGACCCCTCGAGAGGCAGGTGGAAATGGAGGAGGCAGGGGCAGGGGAACCCTGAAGTAGAGAGTTGAGAGAACCTGTATTTCAGGGGGGTTAAGCAGCTGCTGTATGAAATGAGCTCTGTTTCCNGCTCTGTTTCTATTTCAAGATTGAACTCTTCTATATTTTATTTTCATAAATGAGATAGCATTTTAAGACTTTTTATTATTTGAAGTTTTAAAATATATTTTATCCTCATTCAAGAGGAGGCATTTGGCAGCCATTTTTCTTGTAATAAACATGAATGAACTGAGTTTGCTGTTGTTCCTTTTACCATCAAACCTATGCGCAGTTATGCTGTGGTTCCAAGTACTCCAGAGGCCTAGGTGCTGAAATGCGGAACCAACAGGTAAGGCCATGCAGGTAAGCAGTGAGCCTGAGCAAGCGGCATTGCTGACCTGCTGTCATTCATGATACAAAGTTCAGTATATTTTACTAAAATATACTTTAAAATCACCTTTCTGTATTTTCAGAGTTCAGATCTTAGGTTTTTATGAGATTTTATTTGAAATAAGNATGAAAACAATAAATTATGAAGGGAAAAACAGTAACATGTTTATCCTATGTTACTTGCGTTGTCTTTGTTTTGATATTTTGGTGAGACAGACAGACAGACAGACAGACAGACAGACACACACACACACACACACACACACACACCCCATGTCACATTTATTATCACATGGTAGAAAAACCTAACAGTCTCTTTAGGCAAATGTCGGGTGACTGCACATGGCAGAGAATGGTGAGAATTGTTCCCTCAGAGACCACCCAAAGTTCACATTCAGAAACAAGGAAAAAATTGTTACAAAGTAACAGAGTATTAACTTTGTTGCCGTAGCTCCAAACTGGTATCCAAAATGAAAACAGCAATATTATGTTGCCCTCTACTGTCTATTTCTGTAATTATTTTCTCAACATTTTAAAGAAAGTATTTTAACTATAAAAGTAACATGTTCATAGTATTAATATTCAGAAATATGAAAGAATATAGATGAGAAAATAAAAATAGCCTTAACCTTTTTAAAAAGTGTTCATTTATATTTTAGTTGAGTTTCAGAAAAGAGGTGAAGCTGAAGAAATGTGTATATTACAAACAAGTGTTTCATAACAAGAACTGTTTGCTCAAAAGACTAAGCTTANTATTGNTATATGGTACACATTAAATTTCTGGTTGGTAAAATTTAGAAGAATCTGGGCCTGGGAAGATGGAATTTTGGTTCTTAGCACCCACATAAAAACAGGTGTTAGTAGCCTCCCTGTAACCCCAGCAGTTGGGAGGTTCAGATGGGATCTCCTGGGCAAGCTGGTTAGCTGGGGTTCAGCACTGGGGTTCAGCATGAGACGCTGATAGGGATGTCTTTCTCTACGCTGTGGATATGTGTTGTTCTGATTGGTTGATAAATAAAATGCTGATTGGCCAGTAGCCAGGCAGAAAGTATAGGCGGGACAAGCAGACAAGGAGAATTCTGGGAAGAAGAAGGCTGAGTCAGGAGACGCCAGCTGCTGCTGAAGGAACAACATGCCAGCAGACTGGTAAAGCCACGGAACATGTGACATATAGATGAATAGAAATGGGCTGAGTTTAAGAGTAAGAGCTAGTCAGTAATAAGCCTGAGCTAATGACCAAGCAGTTATAATTAATATGAGCTTCTGAATGATTATTTTATAAGTGGCTGTGGGACCACAAGGCTGGGCTGGACCGTGTAGGGCCTGGCAGGACCCCAACAAAACATTCTCCTACAAGACCCTGTCTCAATAAAGTGCAGAGTGGCCGAGAAAGATGCTCATCTACCTCTGGTCTCATGCCCACAAACATGTGCACACACATGTGAAAAAAGACACACACAGACATTTGCATGCACACAGACCCATATAGACACATTAACAAATAAAAGCAGAAGTTAAAAGGGTGCAGAAAGATGCTCCATGCAAATGGTAAGGGCAGGAAAGCCTGTATGGTCTGACTAATAAGTTACTGATAAAAAGGGTTTTAATTTTTCAAATGCTTTTCTATGTGACTTGAGTAGACCACACAGTTCCCCCTTTTCATTCTGCTAATGTGGTATGTTACACTGATTAATTTTCATGTGTTGAGTTATCCTTGCATTTCAGGAGTAATTCCCATTTGGTTACAGTGCAGAATTCTTTCAATTGCTTCTGCATTTGATATGGTAGTCTTTTGTTAAGTTTTCTATTAATGCAGACTGCAGAGATGGCTCAACCATTAAAGGCCTAGGCTCACAACCAAAATGCCAAGTTTCACATAAATGCCAGTCACAATGGGTATTGATTGGTTTGTAGTTTTCTTCTAGTGAAATGGTTCTCAACATGTGGGTGGGTTGAATGACCCTTTCACAGGAGTCGCCTAAGACCAGCCTGCATATCAGATATTTACATTATGATCCATAACAGTAGCAAAATTACAGTTATGAAGTACCAACAAAATAATTTTATGGTTGGGAGTCACCACAACATGAAGAAGTATATTAAAGAGTCACAGCATTAGGAAGGTTGAAAACCACTGCTCTAGTGTCTGTCAAGTATTGACATCAGCAATATTTGCTTTACAGCATAATGTAAGATGTGCTCTTTCTGTTTTTAGAGTTTAAGGGCTGGTGTTGACTCTTCCTTAAATGCTTCCCATCAGATCTAAAATATCAGCCTCTTTCCCAGTTGGCATTTTCCAGTTCTTGATTCAGCATTGGTTTCTATTTACTTTACCATTCATCCTTTATAGGAAAAACCAAAAAGCACCATTCTCTTTCTCTAAATGATACTAACCATCATCTAATTTAAAAAGACTTTGTTGCCAGGCCGTGGTGGCATACGCCTTTAATCCCAGCACTCCGGAGGCAGAGGCAGGTGGATCTCTGAGTTTGAGGCCAGCATGGTCTACAGAGTGAGTTCCAGGACAGCCAGGGCTACACAGAGAAACCCTGTCTTGAAAAAAACCAAAATCCAACCCAACCCAAAACAATACAAAAACAAAAAACCCAAACCAAAACAAACACACAAACAAACTAAAACGACTTTGTTTTCCTGCTAAACTGCAAGGTACTGAGGGCAAAAGCTTTGTTCACTCTTAATCCCAGTTTTAACATGTGTGTGTGCCCACACTGTAGACAATATATCCTCTTTCAGCAGGAAGTTCTATGTTAAAGATGACAATTACTTTCCAAGTTGATATCCTTCTTCTCTGACCTTTATTTTTTATTGCTAATTCTACCAAATGCCTCATATTTATTTTGTATCACTGTAACAATGCTAGTCTGGGTCACTTGTAAATAAATTCATTCGATTTAGTTTGGGGGCTGGTAATTCCACGTATGTACAGGCCTTCTTGCCTCACCACAGCATGGCAAAAGACATACAAAGAACAGGTGTACAGCAGTCTGCCTTTTAAATGAGTGGCACCCCTCCATTCATGAAGGTGAAGCCCACCTGCATTAGGTCCCACATCAACACACTGCTGCATTAAGATTCCCATTCATGAGCTTGGGGGGGGGGTGACACATGCAAACTACAGCACTCCTTTTTAATGCATTAGAAACTCTGCTCTATTTAGATAATTATGCTCTTTTTATTTTTGAAACTTAATGTTTTAAATATTTAGCTTTTAATTCACCCGGAATCAGCACATAAGCACCGTATCTTAGGTGCTTCCTTAAAAACAAACGACACTCTCTAAAACAAAAGAAATTGAGTTCAGGGCCAATTCCCAGTCCCCCGCATCAGGCTCCTCAAATAAATATATATGCATGTATCTATATATAGCTAATCTCTTCTATTATCTATCTATCATCTATCTAATCTTTCTATCTCATCTATCTATCTATCTATCTATCTATCTATCTATCTATCTATCTATCTATCTATCTATCTATCTATCATCTGTCAATCATCTATCTATATCTATCTATCCATCCAAGCAGCTATCCAATCATCTATCTATATATGTATACACACATCACAAAATTTTAATTCTCTTCATTTCCCGCCAGCTTCGCCAGTCGCTACCAGTTATCTCGCGATACTACAGGTCCTCAAACAGGACAAACTTCCTCATTCTGTAGCGACTCGCTTCCGTCAGCCAACGAAGTCCCGTGTGCGGGCGGCTGTGGTTCCGCTCCCCCCGAGCGAGGCGGTCATGGCCGGGCCGCCGGGCCGAGAGAGCCGAGAGGGGCCGGCCGCCCTGGCGCTGGCCCAGGCTCGCTTCGCCACGGGCGACTTTGCCGAGGCGCAGGCGCTCTACTCCGCCTTCATCGGCCAGTGCGCGAGTCGCGGGAGGTAACTCTCGCGAGACGGGGATGGCTTGGGGTGGTCCCGGTACCGACTCGGTCCTCTGAGTGCCCGGGCGGCGCCGCTGATGGGAGGGGGACCGGCGGCGGGAAGCCGCATCCCTGGGCAGGGAAGGTGGCCCGGCTGCGCCATCCCCAGGACCACAGCTAGGGCTTTGCGGAGGTTCAGGGTCAGAAGCTAAGGATTCTGAATAAGAAGACATCCTGTAACACCACAAGATTCCTTTCTAGCGAATATCCAGCCTCGATGGCATTTTTATTGGTCAATAAAGCTCTTTGTTATTTGGATGTTTGGGTCTGAGGAGTTTATCAAGGTGCACCTCTGACCCCCTCTGTAAGCCCACCCCGCTTTAAGTCTTGAGAAAACGGAGCCGTTATTTCAAGTGAACGTATTTTGGAGCTGCTGAATTGAGCCAGATGTCTGTGATAGTCCGTTTATTAAAGTTTTGACATCTAGGGGGTCTTGATTGGGTTCCTGTTCTCTGACAGCTAAAGAATTAAAAGGCAGTAAAAATCTCAAGCCAGGGCAGGTAGCGGCAGTAAAAACCTCAAGAACAGCTAATGAGTGGAATGCTAGCTAACGATAGATAGAACCAGCTAACGAGGNAGGTTTTTCTAGGGGTGAGGAGACGTGCAGCAGGCAGAGCGGAGGGAGATTTCAGGAATCCCCAATCCAGTCTTATGGAGGTTTTAAGGGACTGAGGGCTGGTCAGTTTGAACACAGGGTGACTGAAAGATCCTCAACTTTGGCCTAAACAGATCCAGCTTTGAACGTATGTAGAAGAGCAGATCCATTGGGGGGTGGGGGGGTGGGGGCTTCTGGTGGGAGAAAAGTCCCACCAGGCCTCCTTTTTAAGCTGCCAGGTTTTTGTTTCAGGTCAGCAGGGTAGGGAAGAAGCTGGCCAGCTTGTCCTGGCTCCTCTCCTGATCCGTCTACCTGTCAGGGAAGTCTCAACTCCCAGTCTCTCTGTATTGGTTGTGAATTGGTCGTTAAATCTGGAGACTTGATCCAACTCAGAACCTTTTCTGTCTGCAGGTTCACACTTGGTGCTGTAAGCACTTGAAGTCTGGTTTTACTCTTTGTGATGTTAGCAGGCTCGTTAACTTCTCAGTTGACGCCTGGGTATGTAGTATTAGTTACATTGCTGTGCTTGTAGATGGTGTGGAATGAACACAGAAACTGGTGGGACAATTTCTTGATGCCTGTGTGACCTGCATCGCTTGGGAGTTTTTTTTTGTTGTTGTTGTTGTTTTTGTTTTTGTTTTGTTTTTGAGACAGGGTTTCCCTATATAGTCCTGGATGTCCTGGAACTCCCTCTGCACACCAGGCTGGCCTTGAATTCAGAGATCCACCTGCGTCTGCCTCCCAAAGGGCTGGGATTAAAGCCACTACGCCTGGCTTGTCCTGGAAGATTTTTTTTTAATAGAATGCAACCTTTTCTTTTGTGTGAGATCTAACACTGAAGGCTGCATTCTTACTTTTTTGTAAGACTCACATGGAATTAAGCCAGAAAGCCAAAATTGTTTTCTCATTTTAACACTACATTAACATGATAGTTAACAGAAATTTCTTTATTAAAAATCCAGTGTTCTTATTAATGCTTTGAGAATTTCATACAATGTATTTTAATAATCT
>LZPO01116988.1:261856-294085 GCA_001675575.1 Neotoma lepida | reverse complement strand
GAGGCTATACACTTAAATAAAACTGCCCTCCTGCTCTCCCTCGGATTCCCTTAACTGTCTGTAGCTCCTCTGGGGTAGGGACTATGAGCCCTCCTCNTCANTGCTAGAATGTTAACTGGCTTGATCATGTGCAGACCATCACAGCTGTCGTGAGTCATGAGTGCAGTGGNCCTGCAATGCCCAGAAACCGCTGTTTCACTGTTTCTCAACCCCAGACTCTTCCAGGTTTTCTGATCTCCCTTCCCCATCCCCTGGTCCTTGGGGTTGGGAGAGGGGTGTTGATGTAGGCAGAGCATTCCTCTGACACTTTGTTAATAGAAGTTTCTGCAGAGATGCTAAAATGATGTTACCATTCCTTCTCACCTCCAGCACCACTCCAGATAAACAAAGCTAGCAAACACAGGAGACTTTGTTTCTCTTCTTGTTTAAGGCTCAAATGGGCTTACTCCGGAAGTTTCGGAACCGATCAGCCACAGGTGTACTTGTTATTCTTCNTCCTTGGCACATCTTAGCCCAAGAACCTCTGTTCACCACAGCAAGCTGATCCCTGCCCTGTATAGGTTAGAAAACCTGCCCGGCTTAGCTGTAAGAGTTCAGCATGCCCACATTCTGGTCTCAGCATTACTGTATTGCTGGCGCCTTTTCTCTGGCCAGTTTCTCATCTGTAAAATGAACCTTCAGTTTCCTTAGAGTTTAGAACTTGAAGTCTTATNAGTTAAGCTTTTCCTCTTAAATATATCGTTGGAAATTTAAATTTATTTTTTAAAACATTTGGGTGGCTGAATCATTTTAAAATTGTTTGCAGTCCTTGATTGCTTTTCACTTGGATTTGTCATTTTTTTTTAATACCCAAGGTGCAGCTTTAGCCATAATTTAATTTTTCAAATATTTATCTTGTCCAAAGTTAGAGGATGCAAAAATTCCATATTCAGATTAGGTAACTTGGTTAAATGCAGTACAGAAAATACTGTCGTGGGTTGCAGTGGGTAAAGGTCTTGCCAAACAAGCCAAATGACCTGAGTTCCAACCCTGGAATGCATGTGAGGCTGGAAGGAGAGAACCACTCTTCAGAACTGTCCTCGGGCCCCTACAGGCACACGGTGGCATGTGTCCTCCTACCATACCTACATACAATAAATGAAAATTCCAAAATGAAATGCTATCTTTAAAAAATATCAATATTATAACAATGAAAGTCGATGTTCAGTATTAGCCCATCTCTCTCTTTTTAAAAAAAGATTTCTTATGAATCTGTATGGGTGTTTTGCCTACATATGTGTCTGTATACCAAGTGTGTGTAATACCCACAGAGGCCAGGAGAGGTTGTTAGATTCTCTGGCACTGGAGTTACAGATGGTTGTGAACAACCGTGTGAGTGCTGGGAATNGAACCCGGGTCCTCTGGAAGAGCAACAAACACTCTTAATTGTTGAGCATCTCTCCAGCCCCTGCCCACATCTTTAAGATTGCAAACAAAATGTCTGCTTTTATGAAAAGTAGGATTTAGANTTTGCCTTAGTGAAATCTAACATCCTATGATTATCTGAGGATAAGAATTGATAAGAAAGCTTTGAAACCTCAAATGAATAATGAAAATTTTACTGAAGTCCTGAGGCAGACTTTCTTTCTGAAGTCTGGGGGCAGCAGTTCAGCTAGTGTCCTAACAGTCAGAGGACATGCACCCTTCTCTTCTTTGGCCTTTAACGGCGGTGTTAGTGGCCTTCAGAGGTGTCCTTGTGTCCGTCTTTCCAGCCCTGACAAAACAGAAAATTTCTAAGTTACAACAGTTCCTCCCCACTATTATGAAGTTTAAACTGCAGGACCATGTGGGTGTGGTGGTGCACGCTTTGATCCCAGCACTCAGCCAGCTCAACATAGTGAGGTCCAGGCCAAAAAACCAAAACAATCAAACAACCCCCCACCCAATAAACTGCAAGGACCTCTGTGTGCAATGGTAATCACAGTCCCTATCTGGGCTCTCAAGGATTAATATGTCAAGAGAAACAGCAGATGGGCCAGTGATACGGCTCACCAGGTATGTGCCAGCNTGGTAAGTGAGTTCGATTCCGGAAGCCCATGTAAAGGTAAAGAGAGAGTACTGATGTCACAGAGTTTTTTATTTAACTCCATGTGCCTGGAGTTAAATAAACACACACACACACACACACACACACACACACACACACACACACTAATACATTTTTCTTTTTTTTAGAAAAAAATAGGTGACTGCTGTTACCAATATTTTCTGAGGACTATGCTTTGTACCACCAGGTATAACAGAAGACAGGTTGCACATATAGTTCCTCTGTTTGGTTCAGATTTGACAATTACTTTGGGAAAAAGGAAAAAGGAATGGAGGAAGGAAGGAAGGAAGGAAAGAAGAAAGACAGAAAGACAGAAAGACAGAAATACCCCTGGCTTGGAGCGGTGAAGATAATTTGTTGTAGGTAGTTGAGGGGAGGCTTTGTCCTGGTGGCTGCTCCCAGCTGCTGGGTGTCTTGGACTCTCACAGGAAGGGCAGGACTGTGGAATATTCCACCGATGGTTAACCACTGCTTAACCAGTGTTTCTTTNCTGGCAGAAAATGATTTCAGATCTCATTGTTTGAAGACCACCTACATTTTAGAGTAAATTAAAGTGACTGTGACACTTTGGTAGCACACTGGTACCTGGGTGGCCTTTCCTTGATCAGCACGTATTTNTTCCCTCCAATGTGGCCTCTGAAAATGTTCAATCATTTTAGTATTGAGCAAAACATGTTGGCAACGAACAGGGCCTTTGAAGACTCTAAAATCCACACACTTCACATCCACGTTGTGCTGTGGCCCCACGAAAGTCGCCGATGGCCCTAAACAGAAATTGATTTCAGTTTCTCAAGCGCACTTTGCTGCTTCAACTTGGCGTTTCGGCTTCCACACANTGTGTTGGGGGCTACGNAGTTTGACAGTGCCCCAAAGAGCGTGGAAGTGGAAGGGAGGGGAGTTTCACAATGTGCTTTTAATGTGAACTTTTTGTTTGAAGCAAATGCAGCCCCGAGGACTTGGCGACTGCGTATAACAACAGGGGGCAAACCAAGTACTTCAGCGTTGATTTTTATGAAGCCATGGACGACTACACATCTGCTATAGAAATCCTCCCCAACTTTGAAGTTCCGTACTACAACAGGGGCTTGATACGCTATAGGCTGGGTAAGGCTTTGTTTTTCTTTAGTGTTTTGCGTTTCTCGTGGACTGTATTCTGTTGCCTCAGANTGATCAACTGTTGTTGAAGGAATCAAGTTTGACAACCAGGTGAAATTTAGGTTGAAAAGGCATTTTCTAGGCATTATAGACCACAGTGGAGCACTGTTCTGAGAATGGGACCTGAACGCAGGGGCAAGGAGGACCCCATTACTCTGTGCCTGCACAGTCCCAGCCTCAAAATGACGGTAATAATACTGAAGGGCGCCCGTGACACTTTCTAGTTGAAAAGGCAGGGGACAGTNGAAAGTGAAGTTTTTAGAAGCCTGGATTAAAGAGGCTTTGGATACTGTTTCCCATTGAAAAGAAAAAAGGAAAAAAAAAATGTCTTTCTCAGTTTTACTGCAGCTACGTAAAATGGGTGATACAGTTTTGTTGAAATTTATATGCTGCCCACCTATTAAATCTGATACAAAGTATCACTAATTGTCTTTGGGTTTTGTGTTTTGTGTTGTTGGAGATTGAACCCAGGGCCTCATGTATGTTAGATGAGNGCTCATGCTGCTGGACATCATTCATTCCCTGCCCTCTGTCGCTGACTTTAGATTCACTCGATCCGCTCCGTAAGGGCACACATTATTTTCATAGACCATCTTAGATCACTGAGAGAGGCAGCTTCCTTTTGGAGGCGTTTTTGAAAGCTCATAAATGTGAAACTATGTATATCCAGACTTCACTGTGCAGTTGTGGAAGTACTCAACTTTTTCTTTTCTTTTCTTTTCATCTCTGGGACTCTGCTGTAGGGTATTTTGACGAAGCTTTGGAAGATTTCAAGAAGGCATTACANCTAAATCCTGGATTTCAAGATGCTGTTTTGAGCTTAAAACAGACCATTTTAGACAAAGAAGAAAAACAAAGAAGAAATGCTGAGAAAAGTTACTGAAACTCAAGTTCTTGCAATTTTAACTCAGGATCCTTAAATCTACGTCTGATTGGCTCTGAGATACNCACGGAACTNTTTTGATTATATGTGAGAGGCTGTATTTTAGAAGTGAAAGTNAAATAATATGTTTAATCAAAGTTATTCATTTTAAGAGAGACTGTTGGACAGATCTTCTAATAGAGTAAATAAATAATATCAATCAATGTACATTATTATAACAAAATATTTAAATCTATGTATTTTTAGTAAAGGTTTTATTTTTACTACATATTTTTATTCCCAAATTTTAATTTTTTCCCCACCCATAGAAAGGTTGCTGGTAAAATACAATCCAGATATAAACTCCCTCGCGTAGGTTCACCAGTGAATGTATCACGTTTTCTTTTTCTGTATACTTAAAACCAAAACCTTCCACTTCAAAGTCTGAGGCAGGAGGATTGCTGTGAGTTCGAGGCCATCCTAGGCTATAGAGACCCTCAAACAAAACCNAACAAAATAAGAAAACTCAGACGGATTTTTTTGCTGACCCNCTTGAGAATGAAATACTGATGTCACAGTACTTCTCCATAAACAAGTTCCTCCTGCATCTTCCTAAATACAATTCCCTGCAGCCACACACCACTGTAACACCTAGTAAAAACAATACTATAACATGCTCCATATCCAGGCCATGTTCACATTTCCCCTGTGACTTCAGATAATTGCGTCATGTTCTCATGTCTCAGTGTCTTGCTTGATTCTTTCCTTCTGGGGTCAGCCCTGCTCATTTTCTCCCCACAGCTCTCAGAACTCACTTACTTTTCCTTTGGTAATGGACTGAGAGACAGGACTCTTGTGCTTAAAAATAAGTACCCATCTTATGGGAGAGCAGTGGGAAACATTTCATCCTACACTTGATGTTTTTCTAAAAATCATTAGAGAGATAGGCTAAGGCTTGAGGTAGCTTCTGCCTTGGTGTCTATGATGATTGACACCGTTAGTATTTCTCAAATACTGCTCCAAGTCTTTATGAAATGATGTGGGGCAATGAAATGACCAAGTGGCAAAGGCACATATTAATGCAAAGCTTAAAAATTGTTTTGAGTTCTGCCAACAAACATCAGGGCTCTCACCAACTGGGAAGAACTCGGAGGAAGCAAGCCAAAGCCAGCATGTCCCATCTACAATTTTGTTTTTATTGTTGGCNGTTTGGCATTCCGAGATACAGACCCTCAACTTGAGGTCTCCCAGACTGGTTTATTGCTGCTATGGGAACGCTGTTCTGGGTGGGAATTGCCCCCATTGGAGAGAGACAAAGTGCATTTGCCTGGCATCGAAAGCCCTCTCTGCAGAACTCTTGTGGCTTCAGATGCTGTCATTATCACACCCTTAACTTTATTTTTTTTTCTTTTTCTTCCTTTTTTTTTGAAGTGATCTCGTGAATCAGAGAAAGTAATTGCCCTATTTGTAATTTGTAAATAATATCTGGCAAAATCCATGGAGAATTTGTGCTGCAGGGGAATGAATATGAAGAGGAACTCAGGTTTGATGGCCAGAAATGAAAAGTTGTTCTATTTTTGTAATTGTTCACATTTTCCAAAATGATTTATCCCTGTTGGGAAGGGCATTACAAGAATTTATAATGTTGCATGAAAACAGAAAGCTTCCTTTAAAAAAAGCCTTTTTGTAAGAAAAAAAAAAAAAAAAAAAAAAACAAGCTGTCCTGACCTTGGGAGAGCTAAACACATTTCCACCCAGAGAATCAAGTAATACTTAAACAATTTTATTTTCTCTTGGCTCATACGCTCTCCTTTTTACTCATGACTGGAGTCAGATGTAATATGAAAAAGAAAACTTGTTAAAACATTTTCATTTGCTTTGCTAGATTTTATTACTCAAAGTTTCTACATTTCTCAGAAAAACAAAATCACTGACNCTTAGGATCAACCCTCGCCTCCACGTAGTTTCACTTGTCTTTTACTGGACATAACTAAATAGTATGTTTACTGTGTTTCATCNTCTCTAAAACTAGGCTTCTCACAGCCNGAGCCCATTTCTCATTGNCTGACTGATACCTAGGGTATTTAAATGTTGTTTATCCTCATGACTGGTCCAATTCCTCCACATCTCACTGCCGCTAGAAAAGTGCCCAAACTCTGTTACCCGGCATCGCCCCTCTGCAAAAAACAAAGCAGAAAGGACTTCTAGTTCATTATACAAATTGTTTCACAAAGGAGAGTAAAATGGAGTAAGTGGATTTAAATTACTTTCGAGTTTAGAAAATTATTTGTAACACTGGCTGAGAAACATGGAGTTGTTTTTCTCTTCCAAGGTTGGAACTGAAGGAAGTCCCTGGACTGATTTAACAATAGCAAACTGTAGTGAAAGAGTAAGCTCGATTTCCCAGTCCGCCCTTAATCATGATCTGACTGCTTTTCCTGTGGCATTCCTGGGTTCTCTGACATTCGCTGGCATCTCTACCNTGCAGGGTTAGCGGTATGCCATTCTGGAGGTTGTAAATCTCTCAGTGGGCATGCTGCGTTTGATTCCTGCCACTCAGGGCAAACCAGTTCACCACTTATACTGAGCGAAGATCCAAAGTCTTTATCTGCTGGGTCTAGATTCCTTAAAAATTTAACTTGAGGTTTCACATAGTTAAATCTTCTGCTTACTTAATGACTTCAGTTTGTCAACCAAAATGCTTCNGTGTGAAAGCTATTAACAATGAAGTTTCTGTTACATTTAGTTAGAAATTTATACATTATATTTTATTCCACCTGCTTTCCTTTCTTTTCTTTTCTTTCTTTCTTTTTTTTTTGGTTATATTGTGTGTAGTCCTGGCTATCCTAGAAATTGCTTTGTAGACCAGGCTGGCCTCAAACTCAGAGATCTGCCTGCTTCTGTCTCCCAAGTGCTGGTACTAAAGATGTATACCACCATTCCTGGCTTACTTACTTTCACAAATAGAAAAATAAATCAGTGACAACATATATCTATAATGTGAAAACAATCAGTTTGCAATAAACTTATAGAATCAATGTTTACTTTTACCCTGAATTATTATGAAACAGTCATATTGGGATATAATTTACATATTCAACCAGTCCATTTGAAGTTATAGTTAGGAGGTTTTAATTATATTCAGAGTTTCTACACTGGTTTTTAAAAACCTATTTTCAGGCTTTGGGGTGAGGGTATCTCATGGTCTTGCCTTCAAAGAATACTTCGTCAATGCAGAAAAACACCTTTAGTTGAAATAAAGACTAACTACAAGCAGGTTCAAACAGCACATGCATAAGACAGATCAAAGGTGCTGTCCCCCGTGGCTTTCTCTAAATGTACCACATGATTTAAACCTTTATAATAGTCTGGCTAGAAACTTGAGTTGAGGAAATGGGTTATANCTGCCTGGAACAATAATGTTAGGTTTACTTGGGTTGTTTAAGTTAACAAGTGATAGTTTTGAAATATTAATTGTTAGGGCTGGAGTGATGTCTCAGATGCTAAGAGCACTGGATGCTCTTCCAGAGGACCCTGGTTTAATTCCTAGAATCCACATGGTGGCTCACAGTCATCTATAACTCTAGTTCCAGGGGATCCACTGCCACCTTCTGGCCTCCTCCGGCTCGTCATGCATGTGGTGCACAGACGTATACATAGACAAGACACCTATACACATAAAATAATAAAATTCAATCAATTGTTGAGATATGTGATNTGAGAACCCAGTGAACAGCACTTTGAACTGCTGCTTTGTGCGCCTTGTACAGTTTTAATGTCTATATAGGTTTAGCTTTTTGTGTTTTCTAGATTTCTAAAAAATGTGCCAATTAATCAGGGAAATAGTGTTCCAGTTTGACATTGCAGTAGAGCAAGAAAGGGAAAGAGGCTTACAACATTTCTTAGCCAGTGTTAGGGGACCTCAAAAGACTCTTCACTCCATGAAGAAGAAAGGGGGTGGGGTGATAAATACAGTGGTTTTTTTTTCTGTGTAAGATTTTTCTTAGTAGCATTAAAAAATAGCTCATGCTCTTTACAACGATAGGAACGTAAAAACACAAAACCAAGGCTTTTGTGTTTTGAAAGACAAATGATGGAAACGTGAAAAAACCAGAAGGCAAGGCAGGATATTTACAGATGACAGCAAACTGAGAGAACACTTGTGTCCTGCGTTAGTGATGCCACTGTGCACGCATACAGCNGAGGGGTGGACGCCATCTTGGTTTCCACAGAGGACGAAGCTGAGGCCAAGACAGGAACTTCCCAAGTCCATACAGTTAGTAGCAATCAATTTTTGTTCTCCAGCTGGCATCAACTCAAAGTAGATATGCAGATTTTTTTGGTCCCAATTAAAAAAATAAATTGCTTATAAAATGTTTTAGCACCCATCAAGGTGAGTATCCAAACAATGTTACATTTATTTTTTGCTTTTTATAACAGAGCATTATTGCAACGCTAGAATGGCTTGTGGCTCATTTTCACTCCTGATTGAAAACAGATACAGGAGATGGTGAAAAGCAGATTAATATTAAGAGCAAACTCCACTTGGAAACTTGAAAGCCACNGCTGCCAATATGTAGATTTGTGTCTTATGTTAAGCAAAGGCGTCCAACACTTAGAAAGAGTGAACCAGACGAGTGCGTGCTCTTTCAGCATCACAGGCATCCCTGCTGAACAGACCCACCCAAGGACTGTTGCGTTCTGTTGATTGAGACCCAGGCTGAGGTTATGTGAACTTGTCCGGTTTTGTCAAGAGGGCATGCAAATGAATCGCCTGGTAGGCAAGATAACCCAGAAGGTTCNGGTTTTATTGCCCTCCAGAGCACCAACCAGTTTTGCCTCGAAGAGGGCAATGTGAGTTCTTCATCTGAATTCTCCCTGCATTGCCTCTGAATCCTCAACCTACTCTCAGCACCTCAGGGCTCTTAATGCCTCGATTTCATTCTGTATTCTTATAGGGGTCATATTTAACTTAAAAAGACCTTAATATTTGACAGTACTGTTAAAAACNTAACACCTTAGATAGACCTTCTCATTATGCGGTCCTGTTATTTCTAGCAGGAAGAAGGGTGAAGAGGGTCCCCAGGGTCTCTTTTCCTGTTGTCACTTGTGCGGAAGTTTAATTGTGCACTGAAGCAATGTACAGAGNAAAGCTTTCACCTTACACACATAGAAAAGCAGCCAAACCACAGAAGAATATCTGCAAAAATGCAAAGGCTCCCCCATGGTGGTCCACTCTTACTTCCTTGTAGTTACCATCATTTAGTTCCTATCTTTCAAGATCACTTCCTTTGTACAAATACACGGTCTCTCTCACACATACAAGCAAAGAATTATGTTGTANGCATCACCAAGCAACTTGAGTTCTTTTAATATCGTGGTCATGTTGACATAGAGGAATATAAACCACCTTTAAAATGATCGCTTCTGTTTTGTTATGAAGTCAGTGCAGGGTAATAATAGTTGAACANTACAGGAGTTGAATATGAAAACTAAGATGTCATCTACACATGCCCTTTACCAGGCAATAACTTTTAATCAGCATAACTAGAAGCCAAGGCTCCAAAATACCTCTATTCCTGCTGGTCAGATCTTCAGAAAATGCCTTAGTTCTGGTTGGGTATGGGGGTAGGGTATATGCCTGTGACCCCAGCATTTAGGAGATGGATCAGGAGTTTAAGGTCATCCTTGCCTACATGGTGAGTTCAAGGCTAGCCTGGACTACACAAGACCTCTCAAAACAAGACTTATTTTGGTTCTGTTGGTATCTTAGTGGCTTTTCTTTCTAGATAATTTTGGATGGTTTGCACCAAGAGTGCTCCTGAATATATTCTTCTGAATGTATTTCAAGTTGGTGAAAAGCTCTTTGGAGGGTTACAGAGTTCATGAGGCACACACTTCCCTTGGCCCAAACTGATGTCTGGGTCCCGCCCCATGGCTGACAGAATCCTGCTGTGTGTCCNCACACCTGACTCCCATCCTGTAACCTCCCATGGACCCAGGTCCCAGCAGTTTACATTTCAGCTGTGGTAGCTGCATGTCAAAATCCACCCCCTACCTGTGTAGTACAAGTGTCCTGCTTTGCCCTCACCCAAAGTGTGTTTCCACGTGGCTGCAGAGTGGGNTCCTCTTGTGTGAAGGTTCCATCTCAGGGTAAGCAGATCTCGCAGAGGCTGGCACTGCAAAGCCTTGCCTTCACTGTCCCTCTGGGGACCCCTCATTCCCTAGCTTTGTCTTGGTCTTTCTGCCACGACCTGCTTAAAAGCCCAAATCTCACACATCCCTCCATGCCCTTATATTCTCTTTACATATACCATGCTTTTTTTGTCTGGTCTTCATGTCTGCTCCTCAATGGCAAGTGAGTTATGGGCGCAGTGATCTGTGTCTGTTTTGTTCAAGGCTATACCCGGAGCTCCTAGAACTGCCATGGGTCTCAACTGTGTGGAAGTGGATTAAGGGGCCACTGCTCATACACCCGCTGTTTAGATTTTGTAGATTAATCCATGGCTAATAGGGATGGGATGGACCAATGCTTGGCCCTTCTCGGTTCACCTTGGAAGTTGGGCCTAATCTGCAGTGAAGTTTTCATTTTACTTAAAGCAATCGACTCTTGTGGTTTAATTTAGAAAAAGAAAGTCTTCAGAGATGGTTGATTNCAGCAGTGATTTTGTTTTAATACAACTTCATAATGGGTGCCTGTGATGGGTTAAACTGTATTATTGTGAAAGATAGGATGAAGGCCTAACTACAGATTCCTTGCATGCAACCTTATTTGGGAGTGCAGACAGTACATATCTAATTAGTTAAGACCGTATAGACGGAGAGGATGAGTCCCTAAGCCAATGACTGATGTCCTTATGTAACACCAACCCATGTGACCGGTGTCTTTAGAATAAGAAAGACATTTGGACAAAGACATAAGGAAGGACATTTGTGAGGCTTTTTCAAATTGTGGTCTACAAGCCAAGGGTTGTCTGGGGCTGCCAGAAACTGAAAGAAGCAAGAAGAATCCTTTCCTGGAATATTTGGGAGGATCAGGATCCTGTCTACACCTTGACTTTGTACCTCCAATCTCCAAACTGTANGCGTATACAAGTTAGCGNTACTTTGTCATGGCAAATGGGAAGATGTGACCACACCCAATAAGTATGAGTTCAGTTTTTAAGGGACAGGATTTTGGCACAGTGCTTTTGTGTTCTGGTACCCAGTGGTGTAGCCCTGTTGAAGAAAAAGTATGCCTTTTGATGGAGCAACCTTATAGACAAAAGATTTCCAAGATAAGGGAGGAGAGAGAGAGGCTGTGTGTCCCTTTCTTTGATTGTGACCTTGACGGAGGAACCTATGACTAAGCATTGTACAAACCATGCTGCTTTGCTCTGGCTGCCTGCTGAGAAACTCATAACCACCCTGTGTGTGGTTTCGAGACACTCCACTCTTGGAGAGCTGAGGCCCTTCCGAGTTTGGAAGAGTGGGAGTCACCTCAGGCTGCCAAAAACAAAGCATTACTAGCAAGCCAGGTGAAAAAATATCCAAGTTGGCTGACAGGCAGGACTGGGAGCTGTCAGTCTGGAGCTCACAGAACAATCATTATTTCCATCGCGAAGACGAGCTGCCAGTAGAGTCGTTGGAATTGGACCAGCCTCTTGAACTGGGAGATGCTTGCATGTGGTACCCCAACCCCCATCTGTCACTCCAGCATGTGTCAGCTGCTAATGGTCACTTCTCTCCTCTTGGTGGTCTCATCCCTCAGTTNCTGCTTTTCTCAGTGTTCTGCCCAAAGAATACCTTCTTTCTCCTTTACTTAAATCTTGGCTTACCCTTCAAGAACCAGCAACTACCATGAAAACTTTGCCATCACTATCACCCTCCCCCACCCCCCAGTTCTCTCATTTTCCAGTTCCTATTGCTCTAATGGTCTAACTAGAGGTCTTCGGCTACTGAGCATGTCCACAGAGAGTNTGGTCTGGGCATGACCTGGACTCTGCTAAGAATGAAGACTCTTGGAGCTGGAGGTATAGCTGAGTGGTAGAGTCTGCGTTTAGCATGTACGGGCCTCTGAGGATGAAGAGGATGGAGGGAGGAAGGAGGGGGAAGAAAGGAAGGCAGGAAGGAAGGTAGCAAGGAGGGAAGTGAAGGAAATGCAGGTTCTAATTAGGCTGCAGGTGACTGTCATTTGCCCTGGATTTGCTTTATCCGTAGGTGATTCTGATGGGGAACTGAAGGCTAGACCCTCTGCTCTGCGGCCGTGCTACTCAGTTCCTGGTGTCCAGACCAGCAGTTCCAGCGACACCCAGAAAGTTAGGAGAGATGAAGATGAGGTAGCTTTAGATCCCACCTCAAAGCGGCTGAATTCGAATTCCTAGAGTGTGGGGCCCAGCCAGCTAAACAAGCTCCATGGAGACTCTCCTGTGCACTCAAGTCTGAGGACCATGGATCTAATTAGCATCTGATTAGGCCTTTTCACTCCATGTTTGTCTCTCCCACAAGACGGGACCTGAGCTCAGGAGAAAAGGTGGTTGTGTCTGGGCGCCGACCCTCTTCTAAGCATGGGAAGATAGACATCTAGGATCACCGGGAGTTTCTCCTCCCCCACCCGACTCTGAACTAGCATGTGGGTGCTGGGGAGGAGGAGGTGAGCAGTTGGAAGAGGACTTCTCTTCCTGGGTCTTGGGTTAGTCTTGAGGGGTGGTGTGCTCCCACTCTTAAAGCAGAGGTCATCTTTACCATGTCATTTTGTTATCTCGTCCCAGCCTGACTTGATCCAGAACTCTGTCTCCAATAGTTTTTTTTTTTTTTTTTTTTTTTGGTGGGTTTCCTCTCTGGAAAAAAAGAGTCCTTTTTATTTGCTATTAAAACAAGCGATGCTGGCTCACTTGCTTTTCCTGGATCAATAAGTCCTTCATTTGGGCAGTGGCTGAGCTGGCTCCTCGGCCCACAGTATCACTGAGAAGGAATCTCAGACATGACTAATGTATAGTCCTCCTCGGCTTCCTACCCATGAGCTCTCATAAATCGCTGCTGGGTTCCATCAGCTTCAATTACCCGCCACAGCAGAGTCCCAGGCTGGAGAGCAGCCTGTCCCTGCCCCAAGTGCTCTTCCTTCTCCGGCTGTCTGCTAGCTTTCTGATTGCCAGACTAATTCCTTTTGAATTGCTTAATGGGTGTACAATTTTCCTCGGGGAGTCTCAGGATGCTGGNGCTGGAAGGGACTGAAGAAAGCATCTGCTTACTTATTTTGCAGGTAGACAGATGGGGGAGGAAGTTCCGGGTTAAAGGTTATGCCGTTGGTTAAGAATAGACTTGAGGATCGGATTGAGTCCTTTAGCAGTAATGACTTCCATTGAGTGAAGGGCCTCAGTTTACACTGCTTCCATTAATCTTGGCACCAAACCTTAGTCNACCCCAGGATCCAATTCTCTTCTCAGGACCGTTCTCTGCAGGGTAAGGGCTCATGGCTGATGTACTGGTATTTTTCCTTACCATGACCAAATTATTCAACATAGACAACTTAAGGGAGCAAAGATTTCTTTTGGCTCACAGTTCGGTGGGTTTAGTCCATCATTGTTTGGCTCCATGTACCTGGGGTGAACTTCTTGGTAGCAGGAGGGTGTGGCAGAAGGCAGATGTTTACATCATAGGTAGACAGGAAGCAGAGCCGGAATGGAAGTACAAGGGGTGATGTACTCTCAAGGGCCCTTCCCTACTGACCCANGTCCTTGAACTAGGACCCACCTCCCAAGGCCCCTGGAACCTCCCAAGGTAGTGCCACCAGCTGAGGACCAAGCATTTAAGNTGGGAGCCGGTGCGCCGGGGGTGTGCATTTCAGAATCTAACCCAGGTCGCAGGCACTCAAGTTGTGGAGGCAGGCAGGAGGTCCACAGGGCAGAGCTGAGTTGTGGGGTGCGTGTCCCAAAGCGGAGACTGCAACAAAGGAAGCTGGCATAAAGAATTTGGGGAGAAGGGGCTTCTAGACCCCGCTGCATTTCTACGTACTGAAAAGCCTTTTGCAATTTGATTTATGATAATTTCATATAAAAACCTGAAATGGGGAATAGGTGTGGGGGGAAAGAGTGGGGACTAGAGAGCCATCCAGTAAGAAGATGCCCTCTATTTTCTATGTGTTCCCATTGAAGCTGTACGGTACCCCGCAAGGCTGTTTTCATTTTGGGAAGACAGGCAATCAAGGAGTTTGCTTAGGTTATAGTTTAAGTTAGGAGATAGTCCAGTTTCCTTCCTTCCTTCCTTCCTTCCTTCCTTCCTTCCTTCCTTCCTTCCTTCCTTCCTTCCTTCCTTCCTTTCTCCCCTCCTCCTGTACTCAAGTTCCTTCAAAGGTGACCAGCTTGCTCTTTCTGGTTGGCCCATCACTTTTTCATTCCAGAGTCTGCCTTCACCTCTTTTGCCACAACAGGCGACAAGAGTTCTTGCCAGGAGTCACACTGGCTTCATGGGCCCAGACGGAAATCCTNTTATACTTAACTGATGGGCATCTGGCGCCTGGGTAGACTGCTACCTCTGCAGCCTAGTGGTGGAGGTGGGATAGAGTGCCCAGCCCTGGGGCTGCTTGTGCCTTCACCAGCTGCTGCCACATTNGATTTGACTGTGGCATGTTGGTCACCAACAGAAGTACGTGGCCTGCCTTGTTCTNCTTCATTTCACAGCTTCAAGAAGTTAGACATGAGGGAAGAAAACAGGAAGATAAGTGAGCNAGCCTTGGGGGGAGCCAAGTCTTGCTACTTCTGCTTTGGGCTAAGTTTAGCAGTAAGGTTCAAAAGGAACGTACATCGCNGGGAAGTGAGCTGCTCCAAGCAGACTTAGGTAACAGAAATAGGAGTGTCCATCCATGGTCCTGTTGTTGGTTGTTTTCTTAATCCTTTGGGGGGCTCTCCACCCAGCTCCCAAATAAATCACACACGGAGGCTTATTCTTAATGATAAATGCCCAGCCTTAGCTTGGCTTGTTTCTTGCCAGCTTTCCTTATCTTAAATTATCCCATCTTCCTTTTGCCTCTGGGCTTTTCCCGTTCTCTTACTTCTGTAAATCTTACTCTTACTCTGTGGCTTGCTGTGTAGCTGGGTGGCTGGCCCCTGGAGTCCTCCTCCTTCTCTGGCTACTACTTCCTTTCACTCCGCCATCTCTTCTTCTTCTCAGATTTCTCCTTCTATCTATTCTCTCTGCCTGCCAGCCCCGCCTATCCTTTCTCCTGCCTTGCTATTGGCCGTTCAGTTCTTTATTAGACCATCAGGTGTTTTAGACAGGCAACGCATCACAGCTTCACAGAGTTAAACAAATGCAACATAAGCAAAATAACACAGCTTAAAATAATATTTCCCAACATGGTCCTGCTAGGCTCACCAGTGCTGTGGTTCTGAAGGCTTTTGAACCATTTGAACAGGCAGGTCTAGACCAGACGCTTGGCTTCTCTGGGAGATGGACTGGGTAGGAGGCTGCAGTTTAGAGAGATGGCACTGCTCGCCCAACATAGAACTTCAGAACTAGGGCGTGATGTGGGACTGGGCTGGAGACAGGGATGGGACAGGCACTGCCACAGTGAGCTTGTGGGGTGTTGGTGGGGACACACTGCCCTTCTCCCATATTTAGGCAAGAAGAATAAGAGCTGCTTGTTAAGGTTCTTTGAAACTTTTGGACAAATGACACACAAATCCCATCTCTTCTGTCCTCTTTTTAAGGAAGGTCATTCACTAAACCACCCCTTTGCATATAAACNGTTCAGCACTCTGCTTGATGTTATAATTATTTTTTTTTCCAAATCCTGATACTGAACTGGGTCCTCCACAGGGGAGAATCCAGCATCTTGATGTTTTTAGGGCCCAGGAGAGTTTTAGGCAGCCAGGGTTCTTCACTCCCAAGGAAAATAGGCCCCCTACTCCCTTACAGCTAGCCAATACCTGATGCTCAGCTAGGTTAACGAGATGGACCACCCATTTTTACAGGGAGAAACATGGCTCTTCTGAGACATTGCATGCNCCAGGAAAGAGTGTGGGCCGAGCTGAGGGCTCCGTCCATTACAACATGATGAGGAATGGGGGCCAGCTTGGTAACTGGGCTCCAGGGGAACATTCTTACAACCTCCTTCAAGGCTTGCTTCAAGACCTGGCTAGCAAGGGCTCCAAATGAGAGGCTACATTTAAGCCATTAGCTCGCCTAAGTNGTATGGTGTTATATGAACTTTCGGAGTTGAGATAAACACTGACCCCGGAGGTGAAGACGGATGTCCTTGGAAAATAGTCATGAGGAAGCTTTACAAACAATATGAAGTGGGGCAGAAGTTCCTAAGAAGATTGGCAGGCCTGAGAGAAAGAGTAATCAAGCTGAAAGGGGCTAAGAGCTCACACAGAGAGGAGAGTTCCCCTGTAGCCTACAGGACTAGGCTGGTCCCCTCAGGGCTGGATGGACTGACTCTCATAGTGTCTTGCTGATGCCCCAAGGACTAGGGAAGTTCCCATCAGGCCTGGGCCAATCTCCTTGGGTGGGGGCCTCTAGGGCAGTCGTCTTCTCTACTTAATGACTCCAGATGGAATTATGGCACTTCCAATGTTTCTTTCTTGCTAGTAGATCAGTTAGTACCACAATAGTTACACAGTGTTCCCTAGTCAATCACTTCATTTTACTAAACCAATTCTGAGCCAGTAGGGGCTCAAGGACCTCTGTGGAGCTAGATGGCTGAGAGTTTTCTCAACTGGGGAAGGCCAAGGACTATGAAGCAGAACTCTGCTGATAAGAAAGTGGGGTGGGATGTGTGCTTGGTTAAATATGTTTGTTACCCTTGGGAGATTTTGTATCTTCATGGGATGGCTTACAATTAAGTTCCTCATGGATGGATCTCACAAAGNCTATCACTGTGACCAGGGAGATGGCCAGACTAGACTACAGTCTGTCCCCCCACCCACCCACCAGGGAGGAAAATGACAGAGTTTCCAGGTAGCAGGGAGCTCAAGCAACAGGTTTGCTTCAGCGTTCCCACCAAGGACCTGAACTTCTGCTTTGTGGGCGCATAACCCCCATTGTCCCTGCAACCCAGGTTGGAAAATCTAGAAAAAACATCTTCCTGGCTCAAATTCAAAGTGAGCTCAGGGTAGNGGCATCATAGAGGCAGGAAGACTAGGACATCTGCATACATGAACCTTCGTCCAGGACTTCTTCTAGAAGGCTAATCAGACTCGTTCAGTGTTCATAAAATGCCTGGAAATTAGCATAGCCAGACACTAGACAAGTCTAATGGGTGAGAGCCAGACATTTTTGGCTAAAGAGCCTCCAGAACTCACCCAGCTCAGCATACAAGGTCTCAAGCAAGAGTTCATGGGGCAGAAGGAACAGACTGGGCCAANGGAGACACAGCTGATCCCCAGAGAGCTGCTGAAGGCTTCCTGGCAGGAAGGACAGGGTGTCATCTGGTCAGCACTCAGGGTTGCTTCTGTCTCTTATACACATCTAGATGTGTATAAGAGACAGGCACTTGGCAGAGTCATCATTTTCCTTGGGGCCAAAAACCACCTCTGGCCTCATATACCCACTCCAAGCTCCCTGCCCCTGAGGCCACAGAGTCTTTTGTTTGTTTGTTTGTTTGTTTAAGACAGGGTTTCTCTGTGTAGCCCTGGCTGTCCTGGAACTCTCTCTGTAGACCAGACTGGCCTGGAACTCAAGAGATCTGCCTGCCTCTGCCTCCTTTAATCTGGGATTAAAGGCGTGTGCCACCATTACCTGGCTAGGTCTTAATTTTTTTTAAAGTTATATTTGTATTTATTTATTTAGTTATTTAGAGAGTGTGTGTGTGTTTTGCACGGGTAGGTATGAGAAGACAACGCTCCTTCCACGGTGTGTGTTCTGCGAATCAAACTGAGGTCATCAGGCCTGGTAGCAAGTGTCTTGACCTACTGACCTACTGAGCCACCCTGTCAGCTCTCTATGATCTTTAGACAATGCATAGCTGCAGTGGGTGATCAGAAGGGGGGGGGGTGACAGACCCTTCAGAAAAGACACAGGGTCACCTGTGACACCAGGGCTGATGTCTGGGGAGCAGGTTAGGGCTGCCTCAAAGGTATGAGGTAGGCATGGCAGATAGAGGAATAATGGATCCCTGAGGGCAGGCCACATGGGGCCTCTCGAGTGTCTGTCTCCTTCTCTTCCCCAGGTCAGTTCCATCTAGCTGGGTTGGAAGGAAATTGGGGACATTGGGCCATAAAATTTCATAAAAGTCTTTTATTGTTACCCATAAGCTAGGGACAGGTTTCATTCTGTAGAGCACTGGGGGTTCGCTTCATCCCTCAGACCTGCTGGGGCAGCCGCTCTCCATCCCCTGTTCATGAGGGAATCCGTTAGAAAAGGCAGGATCTGATCCCTGCTACTCTTGTAAGAACTTCTCTTGGACTCTTTGGATAGCACAGCTGTGGACACTTTCATACTAATCTTTACTGACATGGGAGACCTCCAGCCAGGCCCAGGGTCAGGGCAGGCCCATGGAGAAAAGTGCAGGGGCTGCAAGGAGAACCCGTAGCACAGAGTGGATACACAGGCGAGGAGCCAGGCAGGGCAGTCAAAGCAGTTAGGCCCACTGTGCAATGCTGGGCATGTGTACTTTCCTGTGGGGCTTTAGGCTATGTCCCATCCAGGCATCAGCTGCTGGCACTCAGCTCTAGGAGGGTATCCACAGTTGTGTATGGGTTATGTAGGGCAAACACCATTGGGGACACACTGAGAGGCCAGTCCAAGCTGTAAGTGACTGGGGGTATTGCCCATGTGGCTTTTGAACATTTAGGTATTGCTAGTGCTTCCAAGGAAATGAATTGCTAATTTTACTCAAATCAATTAAAAATATAAAAACGTCTAATTTAGGGACTAGAGAGATGACTCAGTCCAAAAAAAAGCTTATTATGCAAACAGGTTGCTGGGCACCCACAACACAGTATCCAGGTAAAAGCAGGGTGGTATGTAGCTATAGTCCCAGCACGGGGTGGGGTGTGGGTGTGGGTGTGGGTGTGGGTGTGGGGTNGGGTGGGTGGCTGGTGTGCAACCAGGCAGGTCTTCAAGCTCCCTGGCCAGCCAGTCCAGCCAAATGGGTGAGGTCCAGGTTCAGTGTATTAAAGGATAAGGTGGATAGCAACCGAGCATTGGCATGGACTCCCGCTTTTCACATGCCTGTGTCTGCACAGACACAGACAACATGTCTCTGCGTGCATACATGCACTGACACACGGATATGTACACAGGCATGCACCACACACACACTTCTAATTCAGTTACTAGAAATTGTTAAAGTGTGTTTGGAACAACAAATTCACATTTGTCATTTGTGCAACGGCAACTGAGGAGCCCGCGCGATCTGAATCAAATATTTCTGATGAAAGCGTCATGTTCACTGTAAGTGTTAAATAAATACCAGATTGTGTGAAGGCTCTGTTAAAAAAGAAGAATGCAAACCATCTCTAACATTTTTATATTGATTATGTGTTGAAATGATAATATTTTGGATACATCGGATCAAATAAAATCATATTAAACTTAATGTCACTGGCTCCCGAAGCTTTCTAACTCTGTGGTTTGGGCAGATTTTCCCCAAACTCTCTAGGCTTCAATTTCACCTTATCTACAGATACTGAGGGGAAAGGCCCTCCAGGCTCATCACAGAGGGTGTTGGCTGTAGATGAGGACACTTGGAGGGAGGAGGTCTCCAGCCACACAGTGAGGTTGGCCTTGGAAGGGTCAGAGCCCCAAGGGAGACAGAAAGTAGCTCAGGAAGGACCTAGAAGATGTTCTCCGAGCCTCAGGGTTAGCACTGTGGGGACACCCCACTGCAATGTAAGAGGCCGACACTGCCCTGGCTGGTTGACTCCTACTAACAGGCATGTCTTGGTACTTTCTGGAAAATCTCCTCCTGGCTGAGTGCTCCTCACTTGGATACGTCCCGGTTCCCTGTACCTGGGCTTCAGGCTCTACTTTGGGCTAGGCTCAGGGAGGAAAGAGCAGAGGGAGAGGGGCCCTTTTTTTCTCTAGGTGGTTCCGTCTTTTCCAGGTAGCTGTAGTGTTTGGGATGAGGCTATGGTGGATAGGAGCTTCTAGGAGGGGCTTATTGTGGTGTGTGTGTATGTGTGTGTGTGTGTGTGATGTCTGTCTGCCTCCCTCTCTCTCTCTCTCTCTCTCTCTCTCCTTCCTCCCACTCCCTCTCCTGCTCTCTCTGCCTGATCAGATCCGTGAACCTCATGACTGCCCATCTGGAGGGCTGAGGACCTCACGCCCTTTCGTCTCCTTCAGTTGCCCACCTCCACACCTGCAGCTGTCTTTAGCTCCATTAAGATGTTTCTTTAGAGCACCTGCTGTGAGGAAGGGCCCATGCCNGGGTGTTTTACAACATATCATCGTATCTGCAGATTATCCAAGAAGGGGCAAAAGGCAGATAGAAGCATAGTAAACTGTTCCAGGCCAGAGCGGGGACGGGAAGAGGCGGGATTTGAACCTCTTCTCTCTGACAGTAAGATTAAGGGTCTTGAAAGTTGCTTAATGGGTCTCAGACTACAGATGCCCTGGAAGTGGTTTATNGGAACCCCATCTACTGTTGAGCCATTCCCCTGAGTGAGAGCACTCCCACCTAGTGGGAGGAGGCAGGGTCAGAGGCCCAGGAAGTCAAGGAAATTGACCGGATGCAGACACTCAGAAAGTTAAAGATTCACAAGTACCCCCTCCCACCACTCCAACCACTACCCGCCTCATAACCCCTAAACAGTTGCTGTGAACTGCCTTCACCTTAGGTTCCGGGNATGCTGGTCTCCTGAGTCTGTCNCTCATGGTCAGGTGGACTTTTTAGTGATGCTGTGNTCTTTGAGTCACCATGCACCTGAGTGTAACCCCACCCACTGTCCTGTAAGTAAACCCAATAAACTTACTGGGTCACCAACCAAGACTTGGGTGGAATTATTTCTTTGGTCTGTTTTTGGTTGCCTAANTAGACCTTTGTTATGTCTCCCTGGGAAAGGACCACACAACACTTTCGAAAAGTTTCAATGCCCCGGTAGTGAGTAATGCCGCTGATGCAATAAGCCAATCAAGCCGAATTAATAAATCCANGTTTGATTTGAGCAGAGCAAAGCATCTCCTGGGTGACTCTCAGGAAGGCAGGAGAGGGATCACAAGAGCACANGGCAGGTATGGCAATCAGTTCTTAAGTAGTCTTGTAGGTGTGGTCTTNAGCAGCCCTGGGAGGGGAGGGGCTAACGCNCAGAGGGCTTTCTTAGGGGCGGGGCCTGGGGAGAGAGAGGTGGAGCTTCTACCTAATCATCCCAGACTCCTTAGGTATATGGTGCTGGCAAGCTTTCCACCTAAACACCTATTTCCTCTCTCCTCTACTTCAGGGCTAGGGAGCATGAATCCAGGCTGGGGTGGGGCTTGTTTTAGGGTTCTGGAGCACAGCTCCAACCTAAGTTCTGGTGGGCACTGAGTTCTTGTCCCTTCCCTTCTACAGGAGACTGGAGACCTGAAGTTTGTGATTTCAGGTGGAAGGAAGCCTGTTGCCGGATTAGCCAGGTTTGGACTCTCGTGTGTGTGTGTGTGTGTGTGTGTGTGTGTGTGTGTGTGTGTGTGCTCAAATACATTAAAAATTACTTAGGTTTATGTCTGTGTACCATGTGCTAGCAGTGTCCACAGAGACCAGAAGAGGGCATTGGCTACCTCTAGAACTGGAGTTTCAGACTGTTGTGAGCCACGTATGGGTGCTGAGGGTTGAACATGGGTCCTCTGCTGGATCATCTCTCCAGCCCTGCATGATGTGTTCTTGAAATAGGCTGCACATGGGGCTGGATATCCCTAAGTAGGAGGAGACCTTGATGTCCCCCTAGGGTCTGGGGCNACCAGAAGGTGTGCTTCTCACATCTAGCATAGCTACTGATACATGGTTGAAAATGACTGAAAGTGGCCTGCTGTTTCATAGACCTGCCCACTGGCCTAGGCATGCCATTTCCCAGGTGGCCACTAGGTGTCNCCATCACACCATGAGTGGGCCTCTCTTAGCCGTGCCGGCCGGGGACAGGTGTGTGTCCTTAGTCCAGGCTTTGTTCTGAAGGCAGTGGGTCCATCTTTTTGGGTCACAGCGCTGCTGCTGCTGCTTATAACTGGGACCTTAGACTGTATGTTTTTCCATGGAGATCCACAAGGCTTACCCCCTGGATATTGAACCTTTGTACCCTGCAATGCCTAGGCTCAGCCCCCTTAGGTACCCGAGGGCTGGTAACTGTGGCCTTACTGTGGNTTATATAAATCTCCGAGGCTCTGAGATCTTGATATTGCTGACACCTTTGGAAAAATCAGCTGCCTGGCTCCCACACCTCACAGATATGGGTCTGGCCTCTCGACCTGCCGGCACACAGAGAGGCAGGTGGAAAAGGGCCCCCACTCACTACAGCCCCATGCTGCCCGTCCATAGATAGGTTACTTGAGATGATAGGGGACTGATGTACTATTTTTGAAATTATAAAATTACATTTGTCTTTTTCCTTCCCTCCCTCCAAGCTTTTCTCTATCACTCATCTCACATGTTCTCCTTCAAATTCATGGCCTCTTTTTTCACGAATTGTTATTGAATGTAAAATGTACATATACATATATAGACACACATATACACATATGTATACATACATGTATATACACATATATATTCCTAACTATAACCTACTCAGCCCATATAATGTTACTTGTATGTATGTTTTCAGGGCTGACCATTTGACAGTGGACACCCAATTGGTGTGCTCTTCCCTGAAAAAGACCCCCTTGGGGAGTGATTCTTTAAAGTGGCTCATCTNGTCACGGCTGAGCTCTGTAGTGCTCAGTTCATCCTGTTGCACACACCCTTTACAGAAGGCAAAACCATGTCTTCCTGGGTCTGTATGCATTGAGTCCTGACCCCCCTCCCCTGAGGGAGACTTGATTTGGAAGTAAAATCCTTGTAGATATAGTTAAGAGGAAGTCAGTCATATTGGATAGAGCAAGCCCATGATCAAATGGTGGGTGTCCCTACACAAGGGGACATTTACACACAGAAGGGGGCATTTACACACAGACAACCCCAGGGCAGGGCATGCTAGGTGAAGACTAGGCCAGACTAGGTGACCCCAAAGAGGGCTCCAGGCCACCAGCAGCCAGAGAGACTGGGTCAGAGGAAAGCATCTGGGGATACCTTGCCTGTCACCTTCTAGGTCCAGGCTGAGACTGTAACCTTGGCTGTTTAGGGCACTTGGCTCGTGACTCTCTTATGTGTCAGCCTGGCAAACACGGTTGGTGCCCAACTCTGAGAGCTGCTTCGGCTAATTGGTCCTCCCTCCCTCCTGGANCTCAGATGTGATTGGCCAGTTCTTTATCTCCTTATTTGGCTCTCTGGCTGAACAATTTCTCTCTATTTCCCATCCTTCTGAGCCTCATACTACACTCTCCNCCCCACCCTTCACTGGATTCACATGGAATCCGCTCTTTNAGANATTTGAATTTCACCAGCCGGCAAGCAGATCTTGACTAAACTGTTTTACACTAAAGGGTGTGTGACTAATACACAGGTAGTATGGTTCCAGGGAAGTTCCCCTTGTCTCTCCCAAGGGGAACTTACCTGTTCAGAAAGATGTTTNTTAATACCGACCTTTTGTTGNTGAAGAATAATTTTGCAATGTGAACATTTATCTCCTAAGCAATCTGTTAGACATCCCAATACATCTTCCAAATGAGGGCCGGAGTCTTGTGTCTGAGCTGGACTAGAGGCCCAGAGGAGGTCAGGCTTCTGTGCAGGCCCCCCCGACCCCCAAAACCAGTGGAGTCTAGGGCAGCCTTCCCACTGCTCCTCTCACGGAGCTCTGGCTAGTTCTCAGCCTCTTCCCTGGCTCCACAAGGCTCCACACTTGCCTTGTAAAAGGGTGACTGCTTGCTGGGCTTGGCTTTTTTTCAGTCTCTCTGACCAGACAGGTTCCCCCCAGGGATGTATGGTACTGGCTGCCAGGCCCAGTTGGCCCCCTGGGAACAGTGCTGGCTGAAAGTGGTGGTGCCCAGAAAGAATTGGCATGGGGCAAGGGCTCATGTCTGGTTCTAATGAACCATGACCTGTGACCCTCCATTGTGGAGGGGTGCTAAGGGGGCTACNGAGCAGCATGGGAGGGGACGGAGAAGGCAGGGCTGTCATCTAAACAAGATGCCTGGACTTCATCCAGGGGCCTTGAGGAAAGGACTGGCAGCTGGGGCTCCAGCACCAAGAGCTGGGGAAAGGCCTATTTGGCTGTGACATGGATAAGGGGTGGATTGAGCATTGGGGCAGACTGACCGGATTGTTCCTCTCCCCAGCCAGGCTCCCTGAGGCTCAGTAGGTCTCTCTACAAGTCCTGACATACAAGCCTGGGTGAAACCCACAGANTAATGCAAGGTCTTGCTTCTAGTGTCCTCTGGTACTCTGTTGGAACATAAGNCTGTGCCTGTCTCCAGGTGGCCCTGACCCAACCTGGCCATGTTGGGGTAGCAGACACTATGTCATGGACATTGGAGGAAGAAAACTGTAGCTTGTTATGGGAATCTCAGGGATGCTTCCTGGAGAATGTGAAGGCTGGATGGGGTATCCTGGAGCAGCCCTAGGTAGAGGACAGCTGCTCTAGCATCTCTCTAGAATCCTAACAGCAGTGGGATATCGCACAAACCAGCCCTTCTCTCCTCATCATAGTCATGCATGGTCTTCTTGCTTCCAAAGCTCAATAGATGTCCCTCGGCTCTCCACGTCCTACCATTCACCTTGGCTTTGCTCATGGGGGTCGGGGGGAGGTCTCTGTTCCTGTAATTCTCCCTGCCAGCGCTAGCTCAGGGTTCTGAAATCCCANCATCACGTCATATGGCTCTCTACCCTCCCTTCAAAATGCACAATTTCCTTCCATGCTTCCTTAAACTATCATCCCCAGATCTCCTCTGATTGCTGATCAACAGACTGACTGAGCCTCCAGCTTGCTGGGGACCATACCATAGCCTGCAAAGTGTCTAGAGACAGGCAGTGTTCAGAATGAGGTCCATGCTAGCTACTTGAGAAGCCAAAGTATCTGCTGAGTCCTTGGCTGTCTATTCCAGTGTCCCCAAGGTATTTGACCTTCTTGCCAGGGACTGGGCGGGGACAAGATGCCTGTTTCCCGAGAGTAGTCAGCACATCCATCTTGTNTGGGTCTATTCCTGTCGTTTCTTGAGGCGTTAGCCACTCAGGCTGTTGTTGAGGGCCTTATTTGGAGAGCCTGGCTTCCTGCTATGAGACTTCAGTTGAAGCAGTCAGGGCCTGCTGGTCCAGGACAACACCATCAGAAACAAATCCTCCTCCTGTTTCACCACAAGCCCTGGGAATTGAAGTATGCACGGAAATACGATTCATAAATTGATGGACGTTGTTTTCACTGTCCCCAGGTTTTAATTTCCAGAAACAAAATGTCAGTGTTATGGCTGAAGTCCTCTTAGTTTTAGGAAACACATCATAACCCAGAGCTGTTTATGCATAGTTCATATATTATATGACAAGAGTGGGTTTGAGAGTAATGAAGGGTCACAGCACTGTGGTTACATCGAAACGGGAAGATCTGAGTGTGGGATCTATCCCCTCTAATGTTTATACTGCAAACCCTGCCCTTCTGCTCCCTCCTAGAAAAACAGAAGGGAGTAATGTTTCTTCTGGAAGCTGGGGCTATGGGCAACCAGCTGCCATACAGAGTACTCAAGGGTCTGCCATGTGGACAGCTCTCCCTCCTGTGTGTGTGTGTGTGTGTGTGTGTGTGTATGCAGAGGTGTAAATGCACGTGTATGACATCTTTGTGGTCAGTGAGAGGTTAAACCAGCTGAGGTGGAAGAAACAGGCTCAGATTCTGTTTGCCCCTTCTAGCCAGTGAGACGTCCTGCCTCAGACTCCTCATCTGTGACAACGGCATACTAAGCTGCCGTCAAANGCCACTTGAACACTTCTGGTCTGTGTGGAGTAAAGGAGACCCNGCCCCAGGGCAGTCTGGGGATTCTGGAAATGCATTCTGGGACTCCAGGTGGGCTAGATTTTGAGCTGTGGTCTGGCTTCGAATGGCACATGGGTTCTGGGGTCCCTCAGTTCCTGGTGGCTTTCTTCCCTCCCTTCCTTCTTCCAGGTTGTGGGGANGTGGCTTGTGTGTACAGCAGCTGGATGGGAAGGTGNANGTTCCTGGCTGAGATGCTGGAGAATAGCTCCTTCAGGGTTTTTACAACCCTGTTTACGAGAGAACAGGAGTCTGATCCCATCTCCTGAGATGAGGCTCCAAAATGAAAAGTAAACCTCTCTCTTATTTCCTTTCAGTAGTGTGTACAGCATCACTGGATGTACTTCCTAAGCAGGGGGAAAAGCAACAGATTTGAAATGTCTCATCAGGCCCTTCTGGCCTGGGGTAGGGTGGGATGGTGGGGTGGGACGAGATCTGGGCCTGGGTCCAGCATGCTTTGCTGGGGAAAGAGGCTGAGCTGGTCTCCCTGGGGGTGGGGGTGGGGGTGGGGCTCACTTTTCCCAGATGCTGGGTCCTTATTACTCCTGTTCATGCTAGAATCTACTCTTAAACCTCCATGGGGCTTCTCAAAAGGTATCACAACTGGAAATGGTCAAGAGTGACCTGCAGACCATGTGACTTAAAGCTTGCTCCCACTAGAGTGACCTGCAGACCACGTGACTCAGAGCTTGCTCCCACTTAGCAGACCCTGGAGGCTGCCTTCCTTCGGGGGACTTTGCTCGTGTGAGAAACCACAGAGGTCCACATTGGGACAGAGTCCCTGGGTCTAGAAGATACAGAAGCTGCATAAAGTTTATTTTACCCCCTTTGCCACAGCACAGGGGACTTAACTCAACAGACATTGGAGAGGAGACCTCACTGTGGCAAGAAGAACCTACATGACCCCTTGGCAGGTGTTGTGGGGGGCGGAGCTTGGGCTATACACCATGGCTCCTTCTAGAATCTTTTTCTNTGCCCTAGATCCATGCCCATCTTCTGAGCCACAAGCTTTGCAGATGGGAAGGATAAGGACAACTCAGTTATTNTCTCTGAGCATCTAATCTGCTAACCACATGTTAGGAAGAGTCTTACCTTGAGCCCTTTCATCCCCAGACATACTGGGTTTGAGACAGAGGAACAGAGGAAGGGGACTCTGAAGTCATGAGAGGTGACAAGTGGGCCATGATGACGAATCCCGCATGCAGACTCTCCACCTTAGGCATAGTAGGTAGCATCTCCAAGCTGCTTCCTGGACAGACACGGTTTACTTTGAGAATGGAAAATGGACCATCCTCTCAGCAAAACTTGCTTCTTTNTCTGTGGGTCACTGTGAGTGGCACTTTGAAGTTCACGGTTACGTGATGACAGCCTGCTTTGCCATGTGCCACTGGACACTGGGACACATCTCTCCCAAAGCATGCAGATATTGAACCGATAGAAAATGTTCGTGTTCTTTCTGGAGAGATCAGTCTATGGTGGGCCTTTTGGACTTACTGTTAATTTGGAGGAATCTGGCTTTTTTTCTGGAGACGCATGGAACATGCCTATTTTATCATCACAATTATGGGATTCTGGACCCCTTGGGCATTGGGAAGCAGTTGTTTGGCATTAGGAGATAAATATTCTACAAACATTTCCCCCAATGTTCTTGAAGCCAATCTTCCCTACTCCCCACAGTGGAGCTAGAAGCTGGGCAGCAGTGCTTCCAATATATGGTATTCCTCATTCACTTTTTTGGTGTGTGATATTAATTTTAAAAATTAATTATTATTGCTGTTTGTGTGTATGGTGTGTGTGTGTGTGTGTGTGTGTGTGTGTGTGTGTGTGTGTACACATGCCATGGTGTGTGTTTGGAGGCAAAAGGACTACTTAGTGGTGTGAGTTCATTCCCTCCATCCTCATGTGCTTCCAGGAATCAAACTCCTGTTTCCACGCCTGTGCCCTCAGGTCCATCTTACTGTCCTTGTTTTGGTTTTTTAAGACAAGGTCTTGATATATTGGCCAAGCTTACCTTGAACTCACTTATGTAGCTCAGGCTGCCTTCTAACTCATGAGGATTCTTCTGCCTCAGTCTCCTAAATGCTTGCCACGTACTTCCACAAATCTAATTCCTTACTACTCATTCTTTGCTATCTTTGTAGTGCTGGGGACTGAACACAGGGCCTTCTATATGTTAGGNAAGTGGCAGAATACCACTGAACAGCACCTACAATCCTCTTTATTTTTCTTCTTGTAACAGAGCCTCACCAATTGCCCAGGCTAGCCTTGAACTCATTCTGCTGCCCAGGCAAGCCTCACACTTGCATCCCTGTCCCATCGCAACCTCTGGAGCAGCTGGCATCACAGGTCCCACAGCCAGACTAGAATCTCTTTCGTCATCTTCAAGGCTGTCTCGAGGCCCAAGGGCAGAAAATGGCATGACAGCCAGGTGCTGACGTGGAGCTTGGTGGTGATGTAGCCTCTGCCTNCCTGGTGCTNTTCTCATGGGACTTACTCTTGCTGGCATNAGAGCAGGGAGAGCTTGCAGGGATGTTGGGAGCATATCTGTGTTCTAAGAAGGCTGACCCTGAGTGTCCCATGCGGCCAGCTCTACCAGAACAGTTTGTAGTGGGAACTGATCAGGTAGATTTGAGTCACTGGAACCTATCCAGGGGCCACAGGTGAACTGAATTGGGACACTCATTCTCCTAGGTATGATTGTGTTAACCGAGGGCTATGAGTATTGGAATGTCTGCAACACGGGGCTGCTGTGAGCCTGAAGAGCCAGTTTTTAAAATGTTAACATGAAGAGAGGAGACAGATGAAGAAAGGAATCCCGCCCCCCCTCCCACCATTTTTCCTTACAAGGTAATTTGAAAAAAGAAAATAGAAAAAAAAATCACCCTTTGAAATGTTGCCAGCGGTGAATGAGTGAGAAGGAGAGAGAGTTCAGAAGAGTCCTACTCTGGTTTCAAAAATGGTTGTTAACGATCCTTTCCCATCGTTCAACAGGAACGCATATCCTCGACATTTCTCCAAAATTTGATTTTGTTCTCCATTTCAAGGGTGTGTGTGTGGGGGTTGTGAACACTCCAGGCCTGGTTTCCCTGGCCATGGCAGTTTCTCAAGAAACTGATGCATCGAGTTGGATTTTCAAGCTGCCTTTGGAGAGGCTGTGTTGTCCTGTGTCTCCCCCCCCCATGCCATGTGGGAGCTGCCCACAGTGTGGGCTTCTGGGCTGGGGTCTAGGAGGAACTGCATATAAATTGGATCCAAATATAATTGATATTTAAATTTCTCCTTGGAAATTTAAACTTTCTTGATAGTTTATATCTCTCCTTAATAGCATATTAAATCATTTTATAAGCCTTAACAACTGTTTAATCTTTTCATTGTTGAAAAATGAGGTAATTGATCTAAACCATGTTGGAATATGCCAGGAAAAACTTATTTAATATGCCACCCTCACCATGCATTCTGGGCATCCGGGGGGCCCATATGTGTTTAGGGTGGCCCATCTCTCCTGCAGTGGGGTCTCACATGGAGCCTGGGATTGTGGGCTGCTGGGGGTGGTAGGGTGGAGGCTGGAGTCTGGGATTTGGCCCTTAGGCTAGGGTACTGTCGCCATCTAGGGTTTTGGCTCCTAATTGGGCACTGTTGAAAGCAAGTTCTTCTGGCTGGTGGTGTGGTCTATGATTTCTCACTCCCGGGCAAGGTCGTCTGTGCACCATTTCTGTCCACAGTGCTCATGGCTGGGAAAGAGAACAAGAGTGAAGCAGCTAGTGAGAGAGTGAGGGAGAGAAAGAGGGAGCTTTGTTGTTCCAAAAAAACAAGTATGCTTTCTCCTTGGGAATGACACCAGAGAATATCTTCTAAATGAAGTATGTTTCCCTTCAGAGATTGCAGCGCGCNTGATCAAAGTCTCCTGGAAATAGCTTCTGGCAGTTCTGAGGTTTTCTGTAGCTCTTATTCTGCTCAAGCAGGGCGGTCCTGTCCCCAGAGCAGCAGTGAACTGGCTTGGGAGGCCTGAGGAGCCAGGGGTAGGGACAGATTGGTGTCCCATGTGTCCACCACAGCTTTGAGACCACTGTGGCCTTGCGTGGGCTTGGGGCACTGGGAACAGTTTCGTTTCTCTGGAGAAAGTTGATTGTGGTTCATGGGCTGGTATCCTCTGTTCAAGTAACGCAATACAGGCGTCTTCTAAACTTAAACAAGGCTTTGGCAATCTTGGTGAAGTGGATTGTCGTCAGCTACGTGTCCTCTGTAGAGTTGAGGAATGCTTGGACCCCGGGCTCTGATCCCTTTCTGGTTTAAGTTTAGTGAAAGACTAGGCAATCTGTCTACCTGGCAGCAGGGATGAACCCCTTCTTATTAATTATTGCAATGTTAAACTGTCTCCTTCCAAGCCCTATACACAGCCCTACACATTTGTATACATTTAATATGGTCTATTTCCATTATAAATTGCCCATAAATTAAATACAGATTTTCTCTGAACATCTTGAAAAAAGGGAACAATTTGTGTGATGCATATTTCTAGTATTGGAGGTGACATGAATTACAGAGGGGAAGGGTAGGTCGCCTCTGCACACTGACTGCCCAACATGGAGGTCATGTGTCTGGGTGAAGGCAACTCGAGTTGTGTGTGAACGGACGTGAGGCGTGTCTTCTCTCCATCCTTTATGGGGGGAGCTGCACATCATGATTTAGCAAAGGATGGAGACTGATTGACGTAGACAATCGGGAGTGAAGCCAGAGGAGGACAAGAAGGACCGGGAGGGATGTGAGTGCCTTCTTCGTCTGGGGATGGCTGCGTTGATCTCTAGGATGGTCGGAGGGCTTCTTCCCTGTGAGGTGTACTGTCAGTGTGAACAATAAAGCAATAGGAACTTCAGGGGAAGTTCAAACAGATCCCACTGCATTTCTACGTCACTGTGAATGGACAGCTGTGGGTACAGCTTGACTCCTCAGAACTGCCTGACTTGAAGCCTGTTCCATTGGTGACCTGCTTTTGCTCCTCCAAGGATTTTCTGCTCTTTCTGCTTGCCGTAGCTTCCTAGTTTCTGCTCTTAGGTCTTTATTCAATTTCATGATATCCCCTCAACACACTAATCAGGGAGTCCCATGGATTCCCTGTCTCTTCCCTGTTTTGTTTACTTTTAAAATTTATTACGTATTCTATAACATCATCATTACAAACCATAACCAACACAGGCTTCATGAGGCAGGGATGTCTTTGTTCATTTGTTTCATGCTCTGCCCTGTTCTAGTGTGTGGTACCTACATGATGCTCAAATTTGTGGAATGAATACATGAACGAATGAGCATGGGGGTGCATGTAGAGGCCATCAGTTACATATTGCAGGAGAACAATGTATTTCAAAAACCTGCTTTAAGTTGGGTGTGGTGGTGCTGGCCTTTAATCCCAGNACTCAGGAGGCAGAGGCAGGTGTTGCTCTGTGAGTTCAAGGCTAGCCTGGTCTATGTAGCAAGTTCTAGGCCAGCCATGATTGTATTGTGAGGCTGAATATAAAAAAGCACAAACACAAACAGACATCAAACAACAAAAGGACTTTATGACATAAGAGATGAGCCAAGTAACAAGAGTGACCAACTGTAACATGAATTTTAAATGGTCTTATTAATAAAAAACTCAGTGCCAGCTATTGAAAGGTCATAGAGACAGAACAAGCCACAGCCAACCTCACCTCACCAACTTCTCAGCNGATCCTGTTCCCTCAAACTGGAAGCCTCTGAGTCCTCACCCAAATGGATCTTAGCTCAACTGCTGCTCAAAGCCTGAAAGCTTAAGAGGCCTCTAGTTTCTGGTTCTCATGCCTTATATGCTTTTCTGCTTCCTGCCATTACTTCCTGGGATTAAAGGCATGTGTCTTTCCCAAGCAAGACATAGATCTCAAGTCCTGGGATTAAAGGTGTGTATCACCATGCCCGGTTCTGTTTCCAGTGTGGCCTTGAACTCACAGAGATCTGGATGGATCTCTGCCTCCAGAATGCTAGGATTAAAGGCGTGTGTGCCACCATTTTCTGGCCTCTATGTCTATCTAGTGGCAGTTCTGTTCTGTGACCCCAGATAAGTTTTATTAGGGTACACAATATTTTTGGGGGACACAATATAATCACCACAG
>LZPO01116988.1:192475-210279 GCA_001675575.1 Neotoma lepida | reverse complement strand
CCGAGCCCACCCAGGTGCTGGGGGTGGGAGGAGGATTGCACAACACTTGATGTAAGCTCCCACCTTTTTGGCTTGAAGCATATCTGGCCATCTTGTACTTTCCTTAAGGGAATCTCTAGCATTTTGTAGCTGATGCATTTGGAGTGAAAAACGTTTCCAGGCTGAGAGGGAACACTGGCAACATTTGGGAATGCTTTCTGTTAACTCCCTTCCCCCCAATGAAGCTGAGTTATAACTGTGAAGAGGGTGTGAAAGTCTTTGATCCCTGGGGTCTTGTGGATTTGGCTNTTCCTGTATGGCTGCGAACGGGAGTGTGATTCCTCGTCAATAAATTGCTGATGTTAATGCAACTTGATGTTTATGGAGCCTCAGAGTCATAAGATAGATAGGGAAGAAGTTCTTTGGGGGTTTGTGGAGAAGATGGTCATGGGATGATCAAGACCTCTTGGGGAGGCTCTTAAGGGGGTGTGGAATGTNAATGAGCTCCATGTTTGGCAGAGGGGGAATATTCTTATGGTAGAAGGATATTTCAGTCAGAAGGAGAAAGAGGAATAGCTGGTAAAGCTCTGTAGTGCACAGTAGATTTTAGAGGGGAGAAGACAGCAAAAGGAACACAAGTTCAGAAGAGCGGGATGAACTGAGATCATACATTTACCAATGAATACTTAGGAAATTTGGAATGCAGTGCAAGTCCTTCGGGTGTTTTTTTTTAAAATAAGTTTTAATGGAATAATATGTTGGATAACTCTTTTAACTGTTACTTCTGTATGACTTAGTTCTCTTCAGAGACCTGGGGCACAAAGTGCTTAGGGGTCTCTTGGCCCAACACCATCTGGACACTGGGTTGAGCTGCNATGGTCTGTTGAGCCATCTCTGTTGAGTATGCAAACAGTACTCTTCCATGTGACTTTGGGCCAGCTTAAGTCAGTACTGTGGGTAGAATGTGTTCAGAGTTATTTGCCGATGACATTAGNGTCTCTATTGTTTGCTACCCTGTGCAGTGATGGCGTGTCACACAGTGGTGGCTGTTGACCCCTTTAGTGTGCATATGTTTTCCTCATATTTGTTATATCTTAAAGTGTACCTCTGGAGACTTGCACACTCCACCTGCCCTTATCTAGATCTTTCCTAGAGTCTTGCACTTATATCCTATCTGGGAAAATGTTGGGAGATGCATAAAGGNAGAAAGGATGGGTAGGTGGTTACATCTCTAGAGAGACAAGTAGATGGATGGGCAGACAGACAGACAGATAAACTATTTTCTGCAGACTGGTAGAAGAACCTCTTAAACATCGGATGCTTGAAGCATTTACTATGCCTCCCCAGTATAGNCTAGAGCTAGGGCTACCTGCCCAGCTCCAGCCTTCGTGGGCTGCTGCTGAGTGTGGAGCTTAGTCAGTGGCTGCCAGTCCCTGCATTCCGGGTCTATACAATCTCTGCAGACACATCATCATTTCCATTTCCATATCCAAGCAGTCATATTAGTGAGGAATGGCCTTCAAGTGCAAGGTTTATCTCATGGATTTTGGGCTCACATCTGAGTCTCCCAGTCTGGTCTGAGCTCTGTTGGGTTCTGGGCTCACATCTGAGTCTCTCAGTCTGGTTGAATCCTCAGCCCGGGTCTGAAGCTGGCCGCAAGTTGGATTTAGTTTGGGTTAATGTTGAGCTACAGTTTGATGAAATCAGAACTGTTCACAGCACTGTCTGTGAAAGTGCTCGAGTGGGATTTTTATGTCCTAATCAATTTGTAAATAGGCATGTGTATGGGGGGAGGTACCTACTTTTCCCACAATATAATCAGAAATCTGTAGAAAGATTACCAGAGTGGGAGTCCAGATTGCTGGGCTCCTGTCCCATGGTCATGCACTTGCTAAGTGACCTTGGATGAGTCCCTCAGAAGGTTTAATTTCCCATTTGCAGAATGAGGTAGTTAGACCAGATGAGTTCTGAGGTCGCCTCCAACTTTGGAGTGTGGCAACACTTAAAATATCCTGCCTTTTCTGCTGCACCCTGCCCTACTGGGGTCTGAGGACTGGAGGTGGTAATTAGACAATTCTGGTGTCAAGCATGCTCTCACTCCCCGACCACACATTAGGAAATGTGTCCCCATTTTTGGAATGGCGAGCACACACTGACTAGTCACAATGGGTGTAAAGGAAACCACATCGGTTTCTCTAGGAGAGGGAAGGGACACTGNCAGCTTTTTCCTGAAGTGATGGAGAACAGAGAAAACTCTAACAGGCACAGCAAAGAATTAAAAATTGTGTCCCTGGTCTCTGTGAGTCATTTAATAGGGGAAGACAGGCAACAAAGGACAAAGAGGGGACAGTAAAGACAGTGACAGAAGAGCTGAAGGAACTGACCCACTCNATTCAATATAGCAAATGACAGAGGCCAGAGAAGGGACATTTTCTCAGAGGCTCATGGCAGTGAATTCAAACATGTTTTCTTGATCTTGCAGCTATAAGTTTTCTTTGAGGATACTGTCCTGAGATGCACAGTTTTCTCCCAGGAGTGTTTACCTCTGCTGACTCTTACGTGGTTCCTGATGGATGGGGATCACTGTAAGTTCTATATGAAGTTGATCTACTTTTTAGCCTGGCTGTCTTAGTTAGGGTTTATAAAGGAAAATATATAATGGGGTAGTTTACAGTTCAGAGATTCAGTCCATTATCATCATGGTGGGACATGGTGGCGTGGAGGCAGACATGATGGTGGAGAGGTAGCTGAGAGTTCTATATCTTGCATAGGCAACAGGAAGTGATCTGAGACACTGGGCATGGCTTGAGCACATGAGACCTCAAAGCCCACCTCCACAGTGACAGACTTCCTCCAACAAGGCCATACCTACTCCAAGAAAGCCACACCTCCCATTGTGCCATTCCCTCTGGGGGCCATTTGCCTTCAAACCACCACACTGACCATGGGAGATCTTTTACAAACACTGTCTTTGAATGAACATAAAAACTTGTGTTGGCATTCTCCCAGAGAAGGTTTGGAAAAGAGGAACAATTAAAACATGCCACTTTACTTTACAGTGAAGAAACTAATAGATGCTGCCTTAGTGGAGTAACCAAGTTAACAAGTCATGTTGTTAGCAGCAAGCCCAATATGATATGATCAAGAAGACATGTAGCATTTTTCTTCAAGACTGGTCACCCCAGTCTAGTCACAAAGAAAACACTGGAAGAAGGGATGCTCTATGAGATACCCACCCACCCAAGACTTCTTAAAATTGTCAAGGTCACTGAGTAATAAGGGCAGTTTGACAAACCATCATTGACCTCAGGAGCCTAAGGAGGCACAAAGCTTCAGTGTTATATGGGTGCCCTGGAGGGGATACTCAAACAGATGGAGGACAATAGAAAAACTTAGTGAGATTCTAAGAGAATCTGGAGTTTGGCTAATATAACCAGGAAATGTTGATTTTAGAGTTTTGCTAAGTATACAGTGGGGCTTGAGGAGGAAAGATGTTAACAGTAAGAGAAGCTGGGGCAAATCCCCACACCTACTTTGAATCTTTCTGTAGATTGAAAATGATTGCAAAGTAAAAGATTATTGAAAAGGCAAAGCACCTGCTTTGGCTCTTTGGGCCAGCTCTGTNACCTTACCCAGATGCCTTTGCTCTTTATGTTGGTGTCATCTTCTTTCCTTCTCATTTCTTCCACTCAGAGCGTCCCCTTTCTCCTNAGTGGACTCCATTATTTAGGGGTGTTGTCACTTTGTTCTTCGCAATGCTCAGATGCTCATTTTCTGAGAAAGCTGATGGGAAATGTCTTACCCAAAAACTGGTTAAAAAAAAANATGGCCGCAAGGCTGTGTGTCTCAACCTGGTTGACAGTGGCTATCTCTAAGTCTGGAACGGTAACTTGAATGTGTCCTGGGAGTTCTTGATTGGCAATGCTCTATTAGAATCAAGTGCTTTTCCCTGGTGAAAAAATAAAGCCTGGAAAATCTGAAGGACAGGATCTGATGGCATTCCACAGATCTTATGGAACATAGGTTGTGTGCCCAGCTTTCCAGTAGGTGCTTGAAAACAAAGACACTTGGGGACAGATGTAGTATATAAGCAGGACTCCACTGAATGGGGAAGTCAAGATAGCCCTGGGCCAGTGTGTCCACTCATGTCTACTGGCATGCCCTGAGCAGTTCTCAGGGCTATTTGTCTCACTATCAGAGCACTATTAGCAGCTAGGGTGACCAGCAGTTTCCAGTTTATTTAGGACTGAAGGCTTCTCCCGGATCTATGATTGTGGTGTGGAGAGATAGCTCAGTGGCTGAGAGCACTTGTGGTGTAAGTTTAGGGACTTGAGTTCAGGTCCTCAGTGCCTATGTGAAAAGCTAGATGTGGCCATGTATGCCTATAACCCTAGTTCTGGGGTGTGGGGACAGAGACAGGGGCCTTCTGGCTGCCAGCCTAGCTTCAGGTTCAGTGAGATTCCNTGTCTCAAGGGACTAAGATGGCGAACAGTAGAGGATACTGGATGACCTTCTCTAGCCTCCACACACATGCACACAGGTCCCCCTCCCATGTGTACACACATGTATACACCTATCTTCGTACATACAATAACAAATAAAACAGAGGCGGCCCAGGCAAATTGGAGTAGTTATTTGCAGCTGATTTGGCTCAGGAAGAGCTGTGATGAATGAGCCTACAGGGACATTTGTTAGCCCTGACTTCCCCTGGGGCTTGTTAATCAGTAGAAAAGAAGCTGGAAAGCATGATAGGAAGGATCTCTTGAGCCAAAGAGGGATCCCGAGGGAAATGCCTGGAAACAAACAGATTGACTCTCAGTCTGATCTCTTGTCCACTCAGTATCAACCATGAAGCCAGGCAAGGTTGACTCCAGGGAGAATGCATCATCTCATACGGAAGTGGAGCCTGGGCTCTGTAAGGCTCAGAACAGAGACTCATGGGTCTCAGCCCGTTGCCTAAGCCCAAACACAGCTGAATCAACAGCCTCANGAGACCATACCAGGCACAGGGACAGAGTTGTGTGTGTTTGCGTGTGGCAGCTTTNAGACCTAGAGGAGGACAGACTGTGACTTAGATAGCTGCAGCAGGTAGGAGAATACTGTCTGTTTTTAGGGGAACTGGTGTTGCAGGAGCCTAGGGGAAGGTTGATGCCTTTGCGTCTCTTACTGTCTCTTCCTCAGTGCAATATTTTCTCATCTTAATTTTTTTGAAAAACNNAACCCGCTGTGATCCTAGGCACCCAAGCTACATGCCAAGCCATCATTTTGTTTTCTCTTCGTGGGTGCCCTTGTCCAGAGTGTGGCTTCCTTTGTTGATTTGACCATCATAAGACATCTATTATCTGTTTCTACTGCCCACATCTGNGCTCAGATTCCACTGGAATCACCTTGGAACCTATCTTCTCCCAGATTCTCGCTTCTCTATTCATCTTTTGCTAGTTCCCGGCTCTCCAGGCTGCCTTTGGCATGCCCTTCCTGGAGCAATGCACTGTGCTCACATCTTCCAGGCCCTTACCTTCCAACCTTATCTCGTATGTATCGCATGTGCCTGGGCCAGATGCCCTAGACCCCCTAGTAAGCACTGCTTTCCCCCTTGCTCTTACTGCTGCTTTTTCTGCAAGGACCTGTGCTGGGAAATCTCCATCCATAATCGCTTCCCTGATTCCCCTGCCTGCTCCTGGCCCTGACTCCACTGTGGCTGAGTCTGACCTCCAGGTTTAGTCATTTACTTAGCTGCCTGGTCTCCTCTGGAATAGAGAGTTTAACTCTAGGCACCAGCACAGATACAGGCAGAGCTCTGTTTAGACTGGGGGAGTAAGGTGACTTTTAGGCCCTCAGTGGCATTTGTGGTGTCTTTACGTTTCTGGGTTACAGCTGTGTCCAGTGCAGGCATGGTAAAGGTCCATGTCATCAGACTGGCTTGAACTTCTTGTACCCTGTCCAAGATGGTGCATTCTCCTTATGAGGCCTGTGATGTAGGGACCTTGGGGCTTGTGCACTGGGTGGTGAGACTTGTAAGAAGGCAGAGGCTNTTATCCTGATATAGAGGGCCAGGATGTGGAGTAAGAAGATGTGACCCTCAGCTCTGGATGGGGTTGGGCTGGGTCCTGGCCGAGGCTCAGGAAACAGCAGACAACTGTCTGCCTCAGGGAAGCAGTGCCCCTAAGCAAAGCCACAAGTATTTTGGCAGAATGATTTTACNAGCTGGGAATATCCTGAAGAAGCTCCAGACTGTTCATTCAGCCAGATGAAAAACACTAAACATAATAGAAATAAGCCCTTACTTCAGATGGGAGTGTTCCTTTACTTCTGTAGTATTTAGGGCACTGTTGGCCCATTTGCTAGATGGGGCGACTGAGGCTGAGAACCAGGAGAGTCTGGGTAGAGGAACATAGGTAAATGAGGGTTCTTTCTCTGTCCTTCCCAGGACATAATGACAAATAATCCTGGTCTCACTGGTGTCAACAAGTGCCATGGGAAACAGATGCTGCTGTAGAGACGCTCTCGGAGATAGGAGAATGTGAATTGGAGAAGGAAGAGAGAGAGGAGGAGGAAGGGAGGAAGATGTCAGAGCAGAGGCCTCAGTGAAGATGCTCTGAGGGCTGCATGGTACCACATAGCCTGAAGCCCAGGCGTTCAGCTCACGGGGACCCAGTTGTTTTCCCATCGCTCTGATTACCCAGGAGAATCTAGATGCATTTACTCAGTATCTTGTGAGTGCCAGCTATGCCCATGATGGGTTATGTCTGGCTGTGTGCTAGAAAGAAAGGGAGGAAAGGGAAGGAAGGAAGACGGGAAAGAAGGAAGGGAGGGATAGAGGGAGGAAAGGGAAGGAAAGAAGAATGAAGGAAGGGAAGGGGCAGGAGGAAAGAAGGAAGAGAAACAATCGACCCAAAGAAACAACAGTTTTCCCAGTTAAGAAGTCAAGAGCAGGGCTGTTTGCCGCCCTCCCCACCCCCCATGACATCACTGGTATTCTAGTTTGGTTTCAGTCCTCAGGGGCTCTTGTCAGGAGGTGTNGGAGCTTGTGCTGTCCCCACCCTGCGGACACAAAAGATGCCACGGAGGAGTCGGGGAAGGAAGCCTCTCCCAACACACCTAAGGTTCTCCCTCAGGGTGCCTAACTTGTAGTTCTTGTGTGAACCCCAATCACATTTCACCTGTGGCCTTGACATAAATCACATCCACTTTGTGTTTGTGATGACCACACCCCGTATTTCCTATCTGCCCTGCNTCTACTCCAGGCTCTTCAGCTGACTGGCATCGTCCAGCTGTGACTTTGGGTCACTCTCTCATCCAGCTTTGAGGCTGTGCCTCATGAGTTTTGGGGTTCTCTCTGTCCTAGCCTAATGTATGCTCTCTTGGGTTCCCTGGAGCACTGGCTCTGGGCTGTCAGGAAAGGGACTAGGCAGCCCCCGCAGTTGGTGTGCAGAATGTAGAGAATTCAGACATTCTTGCTTGGTGGAGCAAACCAGCCACCCAGGGGATAAAGGGCAGATCACAACAGGAGACCATAGAAAACCAGATGTGCCCCAAAGGGCTGGAAAGATGGCTCCTCCTCCTNGGAGAGCAGGGACGAGGGAGAAGNCGTTAATTTAAAACTGAAGACCAGTATGTTTTTGCTTATTGAAAAAGATGCGGACGGCTTTGTCCTTGGAAGGCACTGACAGCTCAGAGTGTGCCAACTCATCTCTACCAAGAGAGGACAGTGCTCTAGAATGCTACTTTTCTGTTCTCTGCTGGCCGAGCTCTCAGCCCTGCCATGAGGCCCAATCATCTATGCTCTACCCTTGAAGTAGGCAAAAATAAATGTCCATTTTTTGTTTATTTCCGGGAGCACTTTGGAAAGTAGTATTGGATTCTGTTTATTTTTGTCTTATAGTAGGCTTGCTGATATGTCCTCTCGAGAGACATCTTCAGATCCAGTGCATGCTTGTGTGCTCTCTCTGTCTGTCTCTTTGTCTGTCTCTGTCTCTCTGTCTCTTTGTCTGTGTGTGTATGTGGGCATTTTTAGATGGAGTCTNCCCCCCCGTGTGTGTGTGTGTGTGTGTATGTGGGCATTTTTAGATGGAGTCTTGCCATATAGTCCGTACTGGCCTAGACCAAACTTACTTTGTAGACCAAACTGGCCTCAGATTTACAGTAATGCTTCTTGAGTTCCAGGATTATAGGCCTGTGCCACCACACCTGGCTTTGAGCTATGGCATTTATTCCCTGTGTCCCTGGGGATTCGTGAGAGCCTTAAACAGAGGAGGTAGCAGTAACTGTAAGCTTTGCTTCATCTCCAGTCTCCAGGATACTTTCTAGCTCGTATCTGCCCTGACCACTTCCAATTCCCCATCAAGGGCCACAGGACTTATTATACCCACTGCCGAAGACCTGAGAGGCCAACAGGCTGTGTCCTCAGCAGAGCCATCAGTAGATGTCCTTGTGGGGAGGACGTGTGCCCAGTGGGAGGCCAAATGATCCCATAAGCTCAGCAGTGCTTTACCCAGCCTGGTAACCCACCATGCACAGCTCCTGATTGTCCTCTGTGTGACCCCCGGTGCAGCATTTAGTGTGTCCTATAGAATAATATTGAGAAAACGAACAAATCAGTGGCAGAACCTTCTGAGATTTGCCTAATTGCGACTCAAATTGTTCCCATATTGGAAATTACATGGCTAAGATGCCTTTTGGGGAACCGAATATTAGGAGCCCAGGAAGGTCAGCCAACAATGAGTTGTTGGGAGTTTTTCCCCCATGAACTCTTACCGAGACATTTTTCCTGCAATGAGACATGGATAGGTTGACTCAAAACAGATTTCACAATCACTTTATCCAATTTTGGACGGCTTAATTCGGCAATTCGCATAACCCTCTTTAATCAGCCTCACGTTTGGGGTTGCTGTGGCCTCAGGCTCTTTGATGGTCAGATGTCATTCAGTGTTGCACCCCTGGGTGGGGAGGCCACTGTAAGTCCCTGTGTGGCTCAGGGAGCTCTGGCCCATACTTGGGACTCTTATGGAATCTTCAGGCACTGTGAAGGCACCAGCAAGGAGGAAGATCTGTGATTTTTGTCCCCAGTACACAGATGTCTTGTAGCCTGAGTAGGGCTAAGCTTGAGTGAGGAAAGCAATCCATGCCATGATTGTGTGGCAGTTTTGGTACTGATGTGGGGTTTTGAGGTCTTATGACTCTGATGGCAAACAAAAATAGATTGGCTGTGTGCCAAGTTCAGTGTCCTCAGGGAGCAAGGCACTTCCTCCCTTCTCTCTTTGTAGTGTTTTGGGCTCAAGGGAACAGATCCTATAATCAGAGAAGCAAGACTGGTTGGTAGCCTGTACATCATGCCCTCTCAAGGACTGAGGAACACGTATCTTCTTTGAGGAAGACTTCTATTAGACACTTGAACTTTTGCAGGCCCTTAGCTGTTGATTATCTCAAGGGCTTGTAACATACACCCTGTGAGGGGTCTAGGAAAAGAATAGTCCCATGTTACAGATTGGGCATCTGAAGCCACAGGCACTCTAGTGTTCAGGGGAGTATGGCAGAACGAAGATAGCCATGGCTCCTATGCCCAGTTTAGGGGTGCCTTGTGTTTCCTTTCTGTTAAGGAATCCGTCTTTCATCCACTTAGATAAAATGCCATACTAAAATACTGCGAGGCCATATTTAGTCTGAAGTATGAAGCGTTGACACTGAGGTGAGTGACATCGTCAATGGAATGTCCAAAAAAGTCACCACCAGGCTCAACTGGTGTGTTCTTACTCTCCGCATGTTTGTCATTTCCTTCTTTGCTTCAAGGCCTTATATCACTGGTAAGGCCAAGCAGCATCAGTCACAGAACTAGGCGNATTTAGGGTCCTGGTGACAAGAGAGAAGAGCTGTCAGTCATGCAACAGGCATTAATACAGAGGGGCTGTGNTTAGTGGGTAACAGTCAGGTTGCCTGCTTTCAGGAGGAGGGAAATCAGGGCTGCCTGGATAGTGGGAGGGGTGTGTGCCGGTATGTAATGTCTGTGTGTGAGCTATGTATGTATTGTGCATAGTGTGAGCTAGGTATTGCATTTGTGTGTAGTGTGTGTCATGTATATGGTATATGTGGTGTTTCTCTATTTTTGTGTGTGCTTTAAAGTATCATATTTTATAAGCTATGTGGCATGCACATGATATGAGTATATTGATTGCTATATGTTGTATGTATATGACATATATTTGTCCGCAATATATGTGTAGTGTGTGAGGGGAGTGTATTACTTGTGGTCATGAATACATGCACACACAGTGTCAGTATGGTGTATATATGTGTGTATGGTGTATATGTAGTATATGTTTATATGTAGTATGTGTTTGTGGGTATGTGTCTTAGGGTTTCTATTGCTATGAAGAGACACCATGACCATGTCAACTCTTANAAAGGAAAACATTTAATTGGAGTGGCTTACAGTTCAGAGGTTTAGTCCATTATCATGGCAGGACATGGTGGTGTGCAGGCAGACATGGTGCTGGAGAAAGAGCTGAGAGTCCTACATCTTAATCCAAAGGCAACAGGAAGTGAACTGGGTGTGGCTTGAGCATATTTGAAACCTCAAAGCCCACCTGCACAGTGACACACTTCCTCCAACAAGGCCACACCTACTCCAACAAAGCCACACCTCCTGATAGTACCANTCCCTATGAGCTTATGGGGGTAATTTCATTCAAACTGCCACAATGTTTATGTGTATTCTGTGCATGCGCACAATGTATATTGTGTGTGTGATGTTGATATATGGGGTTTTTCAGGCATGCACTGTGTGTGTGGTGTGTGTACTTATCTGTAGCATGAGTGCATATACAGTACCTATGTGTAGAGTATGTAAGTGTATGTATATCATATATTATGTGTTTGTACATTTTATATTTATATGTAGTCCATGTGTGTGTTTATGCAGGGTGTATATGGAATATGTTTGTGTATATTATCTATATGATATATAGGGAGTATTCATTGTGTGTGTGTGTGTGTGTTTGAGAGAGAGAGAGAGAGAGAGAGAGAGAGAGAGAGAGAGAGAGATAGTGGAGGACAGTGGCAAGGACAACTCTTTGGGGTTGTAGTGGCCAAAGAGGCACTGGGGCCTGAAAGTGGGGTTTGTTTACAGGGCTCCTTTGGAAGGTGGACACCATCTGAAGAAGGTGAAGGGTGTGGTGGCAGGCAAGGAAGACAAAGGGCAGGGGCCTCCTCTTCCAACACCAAGGGCACATCAGCATCCCTGCTAACACTGAGCTGNGATTGTCCAGACCGAGCCTTCTGTAGGTGTTCTGCTCTCATTTCAACAGGGTCCCTCAGCAAGTCCTTCCCCTGCAAACACTGTGTTCCTACCCCAAACATCTGCTGCAGAGAGNAAGTGAGAGAATGAATATAGNCAGATATGAGCATGAAGCTTGGAGACTTAGACCTTGTGAGAGAGGAGAANGGAGTTCTTATCATGACATAATAATGGTGCTACACACATATGACACATAGCAGCTTATAAGCACTGTGTATTTTTTCTCTGTGCATATGAATAGGTAGGCAAGAAGCTGCTGCCTAATGCAACCTCTACTACAAGACCATCTGCTGGAAAGAACATGCCTCAGCCTCTTCAACATGTGGGCCTGAATCTCCTAAGCAGAACCCGTCTGCCGGGTCCATTGACACTCCCTATGACAGCCTAACATGGACTTCTGTAGTTATCCTCTGCTCAACCTCAAGATGTTTCAAGTACCCTTGGGAAGAATTTATTTATGTATTTATTTACTTATTCAGTTATTAATTATCTATTTAGCTAAAATCCAGCACCCAGTCTATGGAAAGAATCAAATTATCTACAATCCTTTACCCACCCTTCCTTTCTGTTTGTCCCCCCCCCNTTGATTAAATATTAAATTATATTAGTGTTTTTTTTCCCCAAATGAAGTTCATAGAGTTTATTTTGGAAATGAATTCTGTTTGTTTAGATTAAAGTTAACTTGGCAACAACAACAACAACAAATCCTATAACGTGGCTTTTTGAGATCTGTTTTTTTGCCCAGAAAAGCTGGCTGGCTTTGCTCCACTTTATAGCTAGCCAAAGAATCACCNTGTAGCAGTCCTCTGTGTGGTCACTGAGGTGGCCCTGGGGACTGCTGCCCTGTCGTTTGCCTCAAGTCTTGTTGGCCCTGGCAGCACTGTGCTAGGTGACATCAGCACTTATAGCACCTTTCTCTTTAAGTAGGGTTTGTCTGTGTGGCATGGGAAGAAGGGAGCCTAGGGAAGGGTCTGTAAGCAAAGGAAAGCAGACTGNTGGGTTCAGTGACAACTGGACATTGCCTGGCTGGTACAGATGCACATGCAAGACTATGGGGAGGTAAGGATGGTGCTGGCTAGATCCTAGAAGGCCTTGCACCATGGGCTAAGCAATCAAGACTTCCTCCTCTAGGTAACCAGGCCTGATGGAATACTGAGATGGAGGCAGAAGGNTGTTGGCTGAGCACCAAACCCTATGCCTTCTTCTCTCAGGGGTAACTGGGATTATGAATTACATGAACACCCTGAANGTCTGACCAGGCATCTCTGCCCCAGTGCACACCCAAGTCCTGGCGACTTCCCAATTCTCATCTCTTTTTCTATACTCCAAACATGTGCAGCTGCATCCCTAGCACCCTCTCTTGGCAGTCCCACAGGCTCACCTTACACGTCTGAGAGAACTTCATTCTTTCTCAAACCTGCTCTATCTTAGTCTTAGCTTCTTTTATTTGTATTTATTACATGTGTGTGTGTGCATAGTACAGCATGTGCAGGAAGTTTAGAGGACACCTTGTAAGAGGCAGTTCTTGTTCTCCATCANGTGGGTCCCAGAGATTGAACTCAGGTCATCAGGCTTGGTGGCAAGTGCCTTCACCCACTGAGCCATCTCACAGATTCGAGTCTTAGTACAATAAACGGTCCTTCCAGCTGTCTAGTTATTCCATCTGGAAGCGGAGGCATCATCCTCATTGCCCCTCCCTTGTTCGTCCACGTGTGCGCTCACCATCAATTCTATCAATTTTACCTGGAAATGTTTTCCAGACTTTGTTCCCTTTTCCCCATGGTCTCTTAGCCCAGTCAACTGTCNGTGTCATTTCACATCTNACTCTCCTTGGTTTCAAGTTTCCAGACCTATCCCAAACTGGAGGAAACCGGATTGGTGTAGCTACCTTGTACAGATCCTCTCCACCTTCCCACCCCTGGTAGTTTTTCCTTTGCAATGGGACAGATATACACTGCTATGTATGGCCTCTAGCNGCTACACTGGGCCTCTTTTCTGCTACATTCCCCGGAGCTATTCTCTTTGCATCCAATATTTTGCAAAGCCCAATGACTTCCTTCTGGGACACTGGGTTCCTTCTGTCTTCAAGGCTTTTCTCCAGACAGCTCTCTTTCCCCTGTTCCAGTTCTCTTCACAGCACAGGCAGGCTATATAGCATTTCTGCAGAGCACTTTTTCCTCATACAAAGGTTTTCTATTCCCCTTCCATGTTTTATAATTCTTCCGTGTCTTTTTTGGATGCTTGCCTGCCTGCCCCACCAGACTCTGCGCTCCCTGAAGGTGACAGTTTGCTTGCCTTGTCCTCCAATATGCACCCGGAGCCTGGATTAGTGCCTGGCACAAAGGAGCTCTTGACTAAATACCAAATGATTGAATGAATGATGTTCTGATATTGTTCTGTGTTCAAGTTCTCTTCAATAATCTCCCAGAATCTTGTGGGCAGGGGAAAGGGCTAGCTGGGAGTTGAGGGAGGTAGATAGCTTCAGGAATAATGGCCACAAATGAATTGTCCNTGTTCAATAGGAATGGGTTGGGTCTCTAGTCCATACAAGTCTCTGGAGACCTCTCTGGTATCCTGTGATGAGAACAACATACCGAGACACCTTCCACAGTCCTCCTTCACCCACAGCCCAGTTACTTAATGACTGGGTCACTTAATGACTCAGAGGCTGTGGGGCTGAGGATTTGCTTCCCGTGCTCAGAAAGAAGCGGTATATCCAGGGCTCACCTGTTTTCAAGTGGCAGCTGCCATCTTCTGATTAGGAAAGGCCGGCCACAGGCGGCTGATCTGAGCCTTTAAAGGTTCTGGCCCGTCAACCACGTTGTTGTTTTCTCCTACAACTTGAGATTCTATCACTGTTGAATCTGTGAAAACAAGGAAAAAACAGTGGCAGTAATAAGTGGACTCTAAACCACTCCCATGTGTTTCAACAGACCTGATTCCATTTCATAGCTGCCAGCAAATATNCCTAGATTGTCCCATATGTCACACACGTGTTCCCAAGCAGCAGATCCCATGTACCTTTCCTTCATCTAGGAATCCTGCCCCTCTTGTTGAGTTCCCCATACCCCCAGGGCTTGTCATGTCCCCTAAGCATGGCTTCTGAATCTGCTGCCTGCTTTGTGGGTCCCCAAAGCCTCCTATTGGTCACCCCCACAGCCAGGCCCCTCCCATCAGGACTGTGGTCCTTGCTAGCCTTAGTGATGGGGAGGGTCTCTCACAGCCCCAGCTGAGGACTGGTCTGTGTCCCTTTTAGTTTACCAGCTTGTCTCCAAGAAGATAAGATGATAGTTGTGAATCCACAGGGGACAGATTTGGGGGTCAGCCCAGAACATATTGAGGATCCCCTTTTTGCTGAAGCACAGAAACCTTATATCATGATCTCGATTGTTGAGTCTTGCCTCAGGAAGAATTCTTTCCCTGAAGGCTGTTCAGTTATGAGTTAGATTTCTGGGAAATTTGCCCTGAACATGTCTGATTCTGACACAGGTCTAAGCAGCGACCCTGCTATTGATTACTGTGTTCCAGGAATGGGGTCCTGGGCACTAAAGATGATATCCATGCTATGGACTGACAAATTGACCCTGACCACTGCTGTCTAGGGGAAGACGCTGTGGGGATGAGGCAAACTTCAGTTCCTGGATAAAGCTTCCTGTGTTTGGCTTGCACTGCTGGNATCGTGTTCAGGAATGGGATTCCATGTTCTTTGTTTCTTTCCTTTGCAAATTTGTGTTTTTCATTTTAGCATGCCTGGTCATCTGATGGTCTACCTTTCTAATTTCTCACCTGGCATGCAACATGCAGAATATTCCAAAGTACAGGTTGGAATGCCCCCCCTTGGGAATACGGACNGATTCCAAGAAGACGTCATGGATTTTTGTCTTAAGTAGATTACAGCTTGAGAGTCCTCCAAGTTGTCTCTGGAACTTGAGCTATAAACATCTCTGAACAAGACACATACAACTCGGCGTCTGTAGGAGAGCCCAAGACTGGAGTCATGACTGGCTGGCAGTTTGGGGCTCGTGGGAGTTTTGAGATTTGGCTCTGCTGAGCCAAGCAGGGCTGGGGTTCTGTAGCTGGTTTGATGGGCAGATGGTCTGGCAATTGACAAGGTGTGGCAATACTGCCTGAGAGTGAATCACCTGCTGCAAGTTGGCGCTGGGTCCTTGAGGCCCTTCCATGAGCTGGAAGCACCTTTGCTTGGCTCACTTTCCTTGGCAAAGCTGATGCATATGGAATGTTCCCTTCAGAGTTAAGGCTGTTATCTTGTTAGGAAAAGGCCAAGGGCTTTCTCTGGGTTTCTAGCCCATGCAGGAGAGTTCTCCAAGGCATCATTCCCAGGCTGCTGAAATCATGCTGGGCTGTGGCTAATAATTCAATTCATCATGCATGCTGCTCTTTCCTTGATGCCAGACACTGAACAAGATGATGGAGCAGTTAGGACAAGATTCCTACTCTTGGGGTCATCCTGGTCAGAACAAGGTGGTGGTACAGAAAAGCTATCCTGGCAGCATATGATCCACTTGGGTTCAAATTTCCAACAATAGATATTTCAATGAAGGTATTGGATCCACCTGTACAAATGTACAAACACGTCCCTCCCCAATGTTTTACCTATCACTGTATGGGGTCCCATAAGTCAGAACCTTAGTATGACAAGTTNATACCAGGGAATAGAAGGAGTGGGGAGGTTAAAGGAACATCTGCTCTGCTGGAGGTCCTTTGTTTTATCCTGGGCAAGGCAGAAACTTCTCAAGGAGACAGTGGCATTGAGGGGAGGTGAAGTGCGATCCCTAATTATTCTTATTAAATGAAAACCTGGAGTCAGATATTAGGGTGAAAGCTGAAAGATCAGAGAAGCAGAGCAGCAGCCACTAGAGACTTCTTACCTCTACAAATCCTCAGACTGAATGGGCGCCCAAGAGATCCTGTCTCCACCCACCTTACATTCCTGTCTCCACCTCCTGATTGTGCTGGTAAAGGTGTAAGCCTCCCAAGTGCTGGGATTAAAGGTGTGAGCCACCACTGCCTGGCCTCTGTGGTTAACTAGTGGCCAGCTCTGCCCTCTGATCTCCAGGCAAGCTTTATTTGTCAGCACACAAACAAAATTTCATACATCAGAGAGGCTAAATGAGAGCCACTAGATGTCAGGATGCAGATGCTGAGGAAGGGAAGCNGACAAGAAGATTCAGTTTCTACTCTAGATGATTGGGTAGAGAGCAGGGAGAGGAGACAGCTCATGGTCTGGTGGGATGAGGAAGATACATGAGGCAAGGGACACTGAGACCACAGAAGAGAAGGACTGTGGGTGAAGNACTCTTATGTCTCTAGATTAGGTGTGCTGGCTTGGACAGTGACGGCTCCACAGCATGGAGCCATCTATGATCTTCACACTTAATCTGGCCTATGGTTTCATCTCTTTTGTTCACCTTGCCCCTAGATATAACCTAAGTATGCCTAGTCTGGTGTCAGGAAATGGACTTGCATATGGCTACGGGCTATGTCCACATTTTCTCCTGGAGTGGACTGGAACCATAGGCTCTTAGTGAAAATAAGTATTATCAGTTAACTTTTCTAATTTCCCATACCTGGTTTCCCTGAGATCTGTTGATTGACATTGTCTGAGGTATGGACTGGGATCACTTACAAAGTTCCCGAGGTGATTTTAGTGCATATTCTGTCTGGGGACTACCAGCTTGAGCACGCTTCCCTTTTACAACTGAAGAGATGGGAGCCTCAGGAGAGAAAGGATCTTGGCCCAGGCCCTCTGCTGGTGTGGTTTGGCTCAGCATTCCAGGACTGAGGCTATCATCTTAGGACTTTCCTACTAGACTCAAACACCAGACATTTTGCAGTCCTCCATCGTACCCATGTTTNTTCTCAGGAGTGTGTGGCCCCCATCACAGGTGACTGGCTGAATCAGCTCTTTATATGGCCTCTGGAGGATGCTGGAGTCTCACTGGCATGTGGATGGCCACTCTTGCCATGCTCCAAACCTTCGCATCCTTCTCAGAGAACATCACAAAGACACTCTTNCCTGCTTTGGCCCCAATAAGCCAGGGTCCCCAGAGAGAGCACTGTCTTGCTGGGCTCGTTCTTTCCTGCTCTGGCTTTAGTATGATCTGATTCTACAAAGCTGGGTCGGCCAGTGCCCAGGTAGGATCTGCCAATGCTGGAGGGGAAGAGCTGCTGGGACAGTGCTGTTAAATTACAGGTGACACTCAGGAGGTCTTGAACATGGTTCCTACTTGGTGAATTCTCTCAAAGGAATTTCCTACCTAGAATCTGTACCCCTGGACCTTCCCTGATCCCCCAAAGTAGCCTCTAGCTCAACTTTTAGTAGGTTATATAATGTGAGAGGTCCCTTAGGGAGGGCCAATCAGTGATGTCTACATGTCATGCTCATGTCTGTAACTTTCCTTTCCTTATAGGGAAGGGAGAAGTTAGTATAAAGCAGGTCTCATGCCACATAGCATTTCAATCAACAGACCACATATACCAAAGTGGTCTAATAATTAGTTATTCAATACCAAAT
>LZPO01116988.1:173450-189005 GCA_001675575.1 Neotoma lepida | reverse complement strand
TCAGCTGTTGCATTCTCTGTTTCCTTCTCTTTGTCCATCCTCTGTATAACTGTGTTGTGCCTTCCACTCATGGTACCCCTTCTCCATGATACTCCNCATGGCTCAGGCTTTATTCAAACACTGCTTTCCTTTTTCAAATCATATATTGAGATGAAATTCATACACACAAAGTAAATGATTGTAAACCAATGATTCTGCGGCATTTAGTGACTTTGTGGTNTGCAGCTGTCACTTCTGTCTGGTTACAAAACATGTCTACCACACTAAAGGGGTAGTTCTCAACCCACAGGTCATGACCCCTTTGGGGGGTCACATATCAGATATCTTCCATATCAGATTTTTACATTATGACTCATAACAGTAGCAAAATTAGTTATGAAGTAGCAATGAGAATAATTTTATGGTTGGGGTCACCAGAACTTGAAGAACTGTATTAAAGGATCACAGCATTAGGAAGGTTGAGTACCACTGCTCTAAAGTAAATCTCCCTCTTCACCATTAATGATTCAATTGTGTTTCCTTTTATATTCATTTGCTGAAGTTCTAACCCTTAGATCCTCAAAATATGAACATTTTTGGAAATAGAGTCTTGGCAGACATATCTANTAAAGATGAGTCCTTAGGCAGACCCTAAACTAACATGACTGATATCTTTATAAAAANGAGAAACTTGCATGCAAAGCCATACATATAAAGGGGGGGTATGGGAGGATGAAGACAGAGTTGGGGTGATACAAGAGAATGCTCGTTATAGGCAGCAAACACCAGATTCTGAGAAAGAAGTGTTGAACAGATTTCCCTTCTTAGCTTCAGAAGGACCCATCTTTGCAAGATCCTTATCTTACACTCCCAGCCTCCAGAATAAGATGATGAGCTNNTGTTGGTTAAGCAGCCTANTTTCTATTGATTTGTTATGGTAGTACTGAGACATCAAGATTCCCTTTAAGGAAGTTTTCNCCCTAAGATTCCACCCCACAGTAGTTAATTTTATTCATGAACTTGACTAGGGCTGTNGTACCTGGTTCCTGGTCAAACNCCAGTGTAAATGCTGCTGTGAATNAACCTTTGCATTGGTAGGTTGAGTAAATGNATTACCCACCATTGTGATTGAGCCTCATCCAATAAATCNGAGTTGAAGACNNTAACAGAGAAAGGCAGCANGTTCAGACTTGCCTGAACTCACCATCATGAGAGCTACTTAAAAAAATATTGTGGTTCGAGTTAGTTGCATAAGCATATAATCCNAGCTTCTCCAGAGGCTAAGCAGAAGGATTTCAAGTTCAAGGCCAACCTGGCTATAGGGTGAATTGAAGGCTAACCTGGCAACTTGGTGAGTACCCGCTGTAAGGATGTAGTTTTGTGGCAGAATGCTTACCTCGCATGCTTAAGGGCCTAGGTTCAATCGCTAGTACTGTGTGTGTGTGTATATACATTCTTTATAAAACATGGACTACTANGCCCAAATCCTTCCAGTTCTTTGGAAACATCAATCTATCAGTCTGTATTTTGTCTTTACAGATTTGCTCTGGATATTTTATATAAAGGGAATCTTACTGTGTGACCCTTTGTGCCTGGCTTCTTTCACATAGCATATTTTCTCCTATATTCATCCACATTATACCATGTATCAGTGCTGTTGCTTTTCTATAGATGATCAATACTCCACTGTATGTCTATACTGATACACACACACACACACACACACACACACTTAACATGTGTATATGTATGTTCACCATTGTTTAACATTCTGGCTGTTTCCATGTTTTGGCTATTCAAGTAGTAGCTATGACCATATATCTCCATACACTTGTTTGAGTTTCCATGGTCAGTTCTTTTAGATAGATACCAAGAAGTGGAATTGTAAAACCATTTATTTATTTGTTCATTTATTGAGAGACATGGNCTTATGATAGCCTAGGCTCNTCTGGAACTTGTNTGTGGCTCATGGTGCCCTCAAATTCATGGCAATTCTCTTGCTTCAGTCACCCTAGAGCTAGGATTACAGACATAAGCTACTAGGCCTGACTCACACAGTAATTCTAGTTAACTTTCTGTGGACCCTGCCAAACTGTCTTCCATAACAGATGAACCATTTTATAGTTCCATCAGCAGGNTATGGGGCTCCAATTTCCCTACATCCTCAACATGTTGTTTTCTACTTTTTAATTATAGCCATCCTAGTGGTTGGGAAGTGGTTCCTCACTGTGGTTTTGATTTGTATTTCTCTAATGACTAATAATGTTGAACATCTTTTCATGTACTTTTGGCTGTTTTTTTTTGAGTGTTAGAGAAATATCTACACAAGTCCATTGGCCATTCTTATTTGAATTGTTTGTCTNTTTGACCCTTCTGAGACACATGATTTATGAATATTTTCACTAAGTTTGTAGGTTGGCCTTTTATTTTCTAGGTAATATCCTTGAAAGTATGAAGAAGTTAATTTTATTTATTTTTTTCCTTTTGTTGCTCAGATATGAGAATATCTAAATGTCTATGGCCAAACCCAAGGTTATGAAGATTTACCATGTATTTTTAAAGGGTTTATGGATTTAGCTCTTTTATTACAAGTTTTTATTTTTAATTTTTATTTGTGTGTATGCGTGTTGTGTGTATCTCTCTGTGTGTCTGCCGTGTGTGTGCACATGCTGGTGGAGGCCAGAAATGATCACCAGATCCCTCAGGAGCTGGCATTACAGGTACTTGTGAGCTATGTGATGTGGGTGCTAGAAACCAAACTCAGGCCTCTGCAAGAATAGCAAGCAGCTGATTTGCCTTTCCAGCCCATTTTCACAAATCTAGAAATGCTGCAGTATGAGTCTTCCAAATTTACCCCCCCCCCATTTAAAGCCCATTTAAAAATATNTGTGGTTGTTTGTAGCTTCTTAGAATTCTACCTGAATTTGAGGATTTACTTTTAAAAATACTTAAAAGTATAATTTTATTTTGTTGTTGTTGTATGTGGTATATGAATGTGTGTGTGTGTGTGTGTGTGTGTGTGTGTGTGCGCGTGTATTTGCATGTATAGAGACTGGATGCTCACTTCAGATGTCTTCCTCTATTGCTCTTTACCCCGTTTTCTGAGACAGGATTTTTCAGGAACCTGGAGCTTTTACAGACAGGATTTCTCACTGAACCTGGAGCTTGTCATTTGGCTAGACTGGCTGACCAGTGAGATCCTGGGATCTNCTTGTCTTTGCCAGTGGGTTACAGATGTGCATTGCCATGTCTGGCTTTTATGTGGATGCTCAGATCCCAACTCAGGTCTCATGTGCAAGAACGCTACCCACTGAGCTGTCTCTATAGGACCCGCTTCTATCCTTAAGCCAAAAGGCCTGTTAGGGTTCTTACTGGCATTGCATTGAATCTGTATTGTTGTGGATAATATCAGCATCTGAGCAATATCAGACCATCCTATCCATGTATGTGGGATCTATTTAGGTTTTTCCATTTCAGTTTCTTTGAGCAGTGTTCTGTGATTTTTGTGTATGTGAAAATTTTACTAAGTTTGTTCTTGAGTATTTTGTTCTTTTGGAAAGGGCTGAAAATAATTGTCTTAAGTTACTTTTCAGATGTCATTGCTGGTGTGTAAAAGCATAATTGAGTTTTATATGTTAATCGTGTACTCTACAACTTTGTTCAATTTGCTTATTTGCTGCAGTGGCTTTTTGTAAAATCATTGATATCTTTCCTCTATTATTTAAGATTGGATTATCTATGAATAAGGATGATTTTTCTTCTCTCATTTCAAATCAGATGCCTTTCATTTCCTTTCNTGCCCAGTCACTCTAGACACAGAGAGATTCAGTCCAGTGCTAATGAGTAGTAATGAAGGAAAATACCCTTGTCCGTTCTTGATTTAAAGTTTACAGCTTGTCATTCACTATTGAGTATGATGTTAACACTAACACTCTGGAATCTTGAGGCTCTCCTCTATCCCTCCATTACTTGATTCCTTGGTGCTTTTTTTTTTCTTTTATGAAACAGTGTTGGATTTTGTCAAATGCCTTTTGTGCATCTATTGAGGTGACAATGTGGTCTTGATTCTTTGCTTCATTAATATAGTACATTGCATTTACTGATTTTCTCACATCCCTGCTGTAAATTGCATTTACTAATCAAGTACAGGCCTTTCAGTGTTCTATTGTGCTCGATTTTCTAGTGTTTTGTTGAGTATTTTTGCTTCTACATTTATAAGAGATATTTGCCTGTGGGTTTCCTTTCTTGTAATCTCTCTCGCTTTCATATGAAGAAAATGAAGGCCTCATAGAATGACATAGACAGCATTTTCTCCTCCTGTTTTGAGGCTGTTTAAGCAGCATTTATGTTAATTCTACTTTAAATGTTTGGTAAAATTCACCAGTAAAGTCTTATGGCCACGGGAATCATTTTGATTCATGATTTTAATTCTATTTGTTTTAGGCCCATTCAGGTTTTAATTTATTTCTTGAGTCAGTAATTTGTATGTTTCTAGGAATGTCTCCCCTTTATTTAAGGTATTTAATTTTGTTAGNACACAGTATACTGACAATCTTTTGTAGTTTNTTAACGTTGGTAGCCATGTTCTCACTTTCACTTCCAATTTTATCTTTTTAAACTCGGCCTATTTAGAAGTCTGTCAATTTTATTACTATGTTCCCAGAGCCAACTTTTGCTTCCATTGATTCTTGCTGTTTTCTGTCCTTTCTGTTCTCAGCTTTAGTGCTTTCTCCCTTCTGCCAGCTTAGGGTTTAGTTTGCTCTTCTTTCCCTAGTTCCTTAATGTCTAAAATTAGGCTATTAATCTAAAAAATATATTTTAACTAATATATATTTAATATGTATTTTAAATAGGTGTTTGATGCTGTACGTTTCCTCCAAGTGCAGCTTTCACTGTAGCCTAGCCTTTTGGATGTGTGTTCTGTATTAATCTCTGAGTAGTTTATAATTTCTCCTGTGATTTCCTCTTTGGCCCATTCATTGTTTAAGAGTGTATTGTTTAACTTCGATAAATCAAGGAATTTCCTTGATTTTGACTTCATTCTGATATGGTAAGGCACAGTAGGGAATTTGCATAAGTTCATTCTTTTAAATTCATTGAGACTGATTTTGTCACCCAAATCTGATTTGTCTTGGAGAATGTCTCACGAGAACTTGAGAAGAATGTGCGTCCNCTCTGTTAACTTTGAGTCAAGTGTCCTTTGTCACTTTGTAAGCTTGGTGGATGGTGTTGACAAAGCTATTTTTCTATTACTCTTTTGTTCGGATGTTCTCTTCATTACTAAAAAATGAATTCNCCAAGTATTATTGAAAGCTATCCATTTCTCTCATCAAAACTGTCAATATTCATTTCATNTATTTTAGAGCTCTGGTGTTTGGTCCATGTATGTTTATAATTGTTAATTCTTTGATAAACTGGTACTTTTAGCAATATGTAATGTCAACCTTTGCTGGTCTCTGTTGACTTTGTCACTAATTTGTGTTTCTGTTGCCTTTAGAATATAAGTGACTGTAGAGATTGATCATCTCTTTTTTTTCTTCAGAGTCCTCCATTGGACCCTGTTCATAGGAGACCTCTGGAAGTACTGGGAGGTGAAATGGGCACCTACGGGTATTTGCTTTGCTTTGTTATCATATTTTCCTCAGCACAAGTTACTTTCAGTAACACGGTATTTCATGAANGAATTCTTTGCTCTTGTTTCCAATGATGCTGAAGGTGCTATAAAGGGATTTTGTCTTTGGTCTCTTCTGTTTTTCACCAGAGAGTATTTTCTTTTTCCAGAAAAGGTTTGACTAAGATGGTGGGTTGCTGGGCTCTGGCTGAGTCTGAGTCCTTCNTCTTCCAGAGCGATCCCAGCAACCATTATGCTGGTGTTGTGTCTTTGCCAGCGAGTTTGTTTAACGAACAAAGAGCATAATGACGTTAATTAGGTCTTTAGAGTAAATAATGAACAAAATTACAGAGCAAGCCCCTTTGTCACTCTCATGGAATTTGGGGTTGTTTTGAAAAGTCAACACCCACTTTTAGCCACTCCTGTCTTCCCTTCTTAGTCAACATAGCATCCCCATTAATCAAGGCGGTTGACTTCTACTGCCAAGGTGGAAAATCTGAGCTGCTCTTTTCCACCTTGGAGAGATGGCTCATCCTTCCCCACCTCTGTACTCCATCTGAGGGTTAGTTTCAGACTGAATGCTCAACTTGTAAGGGTCCTTGAGGACAGTGGGCAGAAGTGACTATAGGGCTAGCAATGTCAGGGGTATGTTCTATGCAATGGGGAAAAGCAAGAAACAGATACACACATGTACACACACACACACACACACACACACATGTGGAAACCCTTCACTGTCTCAATTGAGTTACCATATATTACTCACACACATACACACACACGTACACACACGTGGAAACCCTTCACTGTCTCAATTGAGAGAGTTACCATATATGTATATGCACACACACACACACACACACACATTCACACACACGTGTAATATTCTGATTTCACAGCTCAATCATACCATGTACTGAACATCTAAGTATTCCAGATATTATGCTGATCCCAGAATTCCTAATGGCTAAGAGAAGTCATAGAAGATCAAACCAAACTTTCCTTAGCAAAACTAAGGAGTATATAAGCAAGAAACTAATAGTCAAGTAAGGTTTAACTTGAATAATGGGCCCTGCTCTGCCAGTGGCTATAACATAGTCTTTGGACTTGAACAGCGGTTACAGAGTAGGTTTCTGTGTGAATCAGGGTTGAAGTTATTCTCTGGGTTGCCAGGTTTACTCTGTGCTCTAATGGCTAAGAACACAGTTTCTGTGGTTTGTAAAATTCTCTTCTGCGCAATGCAGTTCTCATCCCCTATTGTCAACATCTCGTTTTCTATTCCCACGTGTCTCATTTCAAAGGATGCTAAGTGAGCCTGTCCCCTAATCTCCCAGCTCATGGCACAGAGATATTATTGGGGAAGGNACACACTCTGTCTTTGATCAACTTTATTTCAAGTTTTCATCTCAGTTTGTAAGAGATGCTTCTTTCAGCGAGGGCCTATGTCTGTTGGTGGGCATCTCAGGCATTGGGTAGCAGTTAATGTGCCTCTCTTTCTTGAGTGAACCCTTCACTGTCTCCATTGAGAGAGTTACCATTTCACTGACCCCAGCCATGGTGGCTTTTCTTACCCAGGTCTCTGTGTCACCTCTGCCCATATGTCTCAAGTCTGGCTACAGGAAAGGAGCTGGCTTAGCTCTGTTCTCTGACATGGCCTGTCCCCACTGAAGCTGTGCCTTAGAGGGGCTGGAGTTTGCCTGACAGAGGGGCAGTCCATACCCAGTCTGCTCAGAAGAAGCTGGCAGAACCAAGCTTCTGGGCCCCACTATGTGCTGTAGCCTGGNGGTCACCGTGATCTCCCAGTTATTTATTGTTATAACATTAATCATGCTGAACTCACTTGGCGTTAATGAGGACGTAATGTGTACTTGGAAGGGAATTTTTATTGTAACACAGCATTAACTAACTGGCCTACTATTTAAAGTGTTACCAGACCTGGTATGTACAAACGGTTTGCTTTGCAGTCTCCAAGTGTTGAAACTTTGTATGGTTTGTGTCAAGAAAATATGAATATAGAACACAAAAGAGGCAGGGGCTGAAATAATATCGGGCTGTCCCCTGGCTGGCATGGAGACAGAGCACACTCAAGGAGGGGCGCCCACTGGAGAGCCTGGGCAGCTTACCATTGCCTTGAGCCTCTGCTGGGCCAATACCTATGTCTAGTCTGGAGGTTTGGCTGGGGTGGTATTGGGGGGCTTCCTTAGTTACCACCGTGGGGATAAAGAGAAACAGAATAATGGGATTTCCAAGTGGTGAAATGCTATAGCCCCTGTTGAAGGTCATNTGTTCTCCAGATTCTTCTATTATTGCTCTGTGGCAGTGACAGCCCTGTCCTGTGCAGATGTCCATCTATAGGAACCCACTTTCCTCCACCAGGTTGTAACCTGGGCCACGCTGTACACCCTCACAAGAGCGTCATGCCCTGAGCTGCTCCAGGCTTCCTGGACTCTGCATACATTTATTCTCTTGTTTGGCTACTGTCCATTCACCTTCTGAGATTCAGCTCAGGCAACATACGCCTTCTGCAGTGCTCCATACTCCCTCTCTGAAATGGACAGTTGAAGTTCTCTCTGTGGAACCCTGTGAAGGGCTGTCTGTATAAGCTAGCACACAGGGAAACAACTTAGATGAAGAAGGTAGTCCTTGTCAATATAGTACAGAAGGCAAGCCAGACAGCATCCATGTCATTTAATCAATGGGATTTTAGTATAAAACCAAACTGCTTTGGAGATAAAGTGCTAAGCTATGCAATGCTTACAGGCAGAGAAGAGAAAATAACAGACCATTAAAAATTCAGAAGGGGGGTAATATTAGTTTGAGCTGATCTTTGGAGAAGGGATGTGGGGCAGAAGTACTTGTGGGAATGATGAGGGGCACATTGGGTGCAGGAGGCGCTTAATGACACCTCTATTCCGTCCCAGTCAATTTGTCAGTGGTTAGCAAGACACTTCCAGTGTGCCTTCTCTGATCGCCAAAGCAGCGCTACAAATAGACAAGGAATATACTTTTGTGTGTTCATTTGAAAGATAGGGGCAATGCAACAGGAGACATACATGGAGGCTCAGGCTGGCTTGTTGACCATAGTCTGGCCCCTGGCTACCTGGAGGCAGAAGGAGACTTCTGGCACCATGCAGAGATTGCTGGTGGAGGTTCTGGATTAAAGTCGATTTTAGAATGCAAGAGTCATGTTAGCCTCTGTTGCCCTACTTTGATTCAGGCTAGTGTCCTGANTGAAAGGAATGTTGACTTCAGTCATTTAAACAGAAAGTGAGAGAGAATAAGGAGCTAGATACCATCAACCTATATTCTTGCCTGTGCCTGTGGGTGTTGACCGATGAAGGGACAGGACCAGAGGTGTGCAAAGTATCCTTCAGGAGACAGGTTCCTGGTGATACATCATTTGCCCTGGGGCACATACAGTAGCTATTGATACACTCATATCCAGGGTGTGGGAATCAGTCATTGGAATAGAATATCCCTATCCAGTTAAATATGTATAAAAGTATGTGATATAAAATGAAATGAGGATTTTAAAGAAGAATTCACACCATATAAAGGATCCACAATGTCTTCATTCTTCATGTTTGTCCAGAAACTAACCATGTATGGTTAACCAAGACTAATTGGCAATAGTAACCGTGCGGTCTAAGCACAATTAGGTTGGTGGCAGAAGGAAAGGAAATAAAAATGTGCCAAGTTACTATGGCATGCTCATCTTTGCCTTAATGAGCCACACCCATTGGCGATTGGAGCCTTCTCCATGGTGGTNGTTCTGTTAATTGTTGGGTGAATTTACATGTAATGAATGTAAGNCNTTTGCTCATGAGCCCTTCACATTTTTCCTTTTGATTTTGACTGACGCTGGACCTACTGTTCTCATAGGCAAAGGCACAAGCCTCATTGTTTCCCTAATTCAGCCATGAGGATTCCTAGGAGGCAGCCAAGCCTGGCNGACTTGGAATTGGGTGGGGTGGGGATATGGCAGTCTGTCCTTGGGCAGATGGCTCTTGGATTGGCAGGAGGTACAGATGTAATGCCAGTAAGGTTTGTCCCAGTGGAAAAAGGACTCCTGGAAATGGTCTGAACTAGAAAGAAAGGGCTGGGTCTCACAGAGAAGCTCCTAGGAGTCTTACTGAAGGTCAGAGCATCATCAAATTGGGAGTCAGAACAAGGATCCAGTCCTTGTGAGTTATCCCAGGAAACCAAGGTTAAGGACTTGTGAGTTAGAGTAATTTTAGTGGTTATGTGGTTGAAACAAGCCCCCAGATCTCAGTGGCTTAATATAGTGCAAAGTTTATTTCTCACCCACACAAAGTCCAGTGTGACATTCCTGGTGACTCTCCAGGTGTCATTAGACATGTCCACTTAGGGATGTTGGCTCCTCTGTCTGTGGTTTTGCCTTCCCCTGGGGCTGTGGANGCTCCACTGGATTTCTGTATCTGGCTGACAGATGGGGCAAAGAAACAGGCCTACACATGGAAGGTTTTAATGGACCAGGCTGAGAAGTAGAACACAGTACTGATGCCCACATTCCATAGGCCAGAGCTCAGACACATGGCCACACCTAACTGCAAAAAGGCTGGGCCATATGTTCTCTGTGCCTAAGAGGGAAAGGAAATGGGCTGTATTCCATCAGTCTCTGCCATGCCTGGCATTGGTTCTAAATAGTTATAAATCCTATTTATAAGTTCTTACCATATGCTGGATACTATGCCAGTCTCTGCACATACATTATTTCTATCCTGGTGAGAATTTGAGATGAAGTGCTTACTTAGACCCACTGGATCATAGGCTTAGGGTAGACTGAACTTCCCCCTTGATGAGGGCAAGGGGTTTCATACACAGCCCGATCTGCTTCTCATTGGCTCAAGCCCTTGGCCTCATCAACCTGAAGTTGGACGGTTTTTAGGTATTCGGGTACTTATAGACTACTAAGAGCTGATTTGTGGTTAGGGGTCTTGTATCAACTTTATCAACTTTAAAATACTACTTCTGTATCAACCCTTAATCAAGCCCTCTCTTTAGGTCCAGCTAGGCTGAGGAGGTCTTAAGGTCTCACCTTAAAGAGTCATTGGCCTGGTTGTTGCTACCAGATGATCACAAACCATTGTTTTCTGAAATTTTTTTGTTTACCATTTCCCTTCTCCATGCTTCTCTGCTTGTTCCCCCCACCCCATGATTTCTCCTGATTTCCTTTTATTTTCTTCCTAATTGACATTGTGGACAGGGTCTGCTGATAAAAGAGTTTACCCAAGCTGACACTGTGTTTATCATTGATAATTTACATCCCAGCCTTTGCAAGGTCCTTCTGCTTCTTGACCTGTGGCCAGCGTGTTCTCTGCATGCTTGGCATAGGATTGCGTNGAGTGAGGAAAGCAAATGTCTTGTTTTCAGTGGGTGAGATATTAAGGAAACCTGCTCTCCATGTGAAAGACACACGGATACCATATGAGGGTGTGCACACAGCCATTGCCTATGCAGACTGGCATCTTTTACCGCATTCATGAAAACTGTCCAGGAGTTTGAGGCATGCAATATTAGCATGCCAGGTGATTTCCCTAGTTAACCCCTGATGCAGAGTCCTTGTTGATGCTCAGCCCCTTACCCTGCCTTCATCTTGCCTTTATAATTATGATAGAGCTGGGGTCCAGATGCACAAGGCTGCATTTGATCTCTGTTTGTATATAATTTTTGGTAAGTTAGTATTCTTCTTATGACCTCAGCTACTCTAACTGCAGGGCCAGGAGATCAGGAAAGATGTTATTTGAAGTTACACTGAGCTGTGTAGCCCATGAACCTTAATTTTGTTCAGTAATCTATGTAGCTTTCTTTTCTTATGGTGGGATAGCATGGAAAAACAGTGTTCGCTCAGCATGAGTTTTCTCATCTTTAAAGTAGGGACAAGATCTATGATGCTTGAAGAGCAAATGAGACATTGGATGTGAAGAGTCTAAGGGGGCAGCTGACTCATGGATGCTGAAAGCTTATGCTTGCTGTGCCATTCACCCCTGAGTTAGGCATGGTCAACTGGGTCTCTCTTAAAGTCCAGCCAACCTTCAGATTAGACAACAAAACCTCATGAAGGAGATGATTGATCGGGTAGGTGAGATAGTAGATCAGCTCTGGCATCTGGAGCCACCCATTGTTAAACTATGAGTTTGGAAAGGAAAAAAAAAAGGTATATTTCTGGAACTAGCACTGGTTTTGCCCTTTAGGAATCAGAGAAACCCCAACTGCCATCGAGAGGGCAGGCTCTCTGCAGAAACACATGCAAATGTGTTTGTCATTAGGCTTTCCTTCCACGCCAATAATTCCATATCTTTTCCTCTTTCCTTTGTTGCAGTTTTTTTTTCTCTTGTGGCCAGAAGCCAGACAAAACATACTGTCTCATAAGCTTCAACAGCCAATTCTGCCTTCCCAAGCTGAATGGGGGCTGCCTCCCCTGGCGGTTCAGGTGCTTTGGGAAGTCAGTTCGGGACTCGTGGTTGGTTTCAGAAATCTTTTGATCAGAAGTGGCCTCAGTTATCCCTGCATCCAACACATGATGGCCCAGGGCATTCTCAAGTGCCAGTGTTAAGCCTGTGAAAGCAGGGCAGGGAGTTTGAAGGACGGGAAAGACCTCTGGTGCAGGTCCTTGGTTTTCTGAGGGTAGACGCGTGGGGTCAATTCCATTTAACTTAACCCCAACAATTCTCCATGGAAGGATCCCCCTTCCTTTCCTATTTCTTCCCTGTAAAATATTTGGTCTCTAAACATCTGATACCTGTCCAGCTCTGGGTCTTGTCACAAACCAGTCCCTCTCCAGGGAGTACAGAGTCACTAGTATGGTACAAACACCAACCTAATGCCATGCCTTTGCTGGGCACTCCACTCAGGCACCCACCCAAGGATTGTCCTTGCATTTTAGGCTCAACTCTAGGCACATGTCATCACTTTTTTGCTGGTCATTCAAACTCTGAGTAACCTTTGGTCCTCCAGGGACCCTTGGTCACATCTTCTTTTTCATCTCCTCGCTGNAATGTAGTTTGATATCACCATACCTTGTGTACAAATGACTGGATTATGGAAGGGTCTGTACGCATTGAAATTTACTTTTGCAATGGTTGATACAGTTTTCCACAACTACTTTGCAGGGTTTTAAGTTCAGAAGAGATACTGTATCTGATGGAATTAAGGNGGTAACTGGCTGAGGGATGCTAATAAAGCTTATACTTGCTCTTCTAGTCGGTAAAAGGATCNGAAATTTCCTTTTTATCCAAGGTAGTGCCTCTCTTAACACCAACCAGCTCAGGTTCCACAAGTTTTCAGTCACACTGGTTATTTGTTCAGTGTTCTTTTGTGGTTTTTTACTTATCCCTAACTGATTAATTAGAAACTCTGATTAGCCTCAAACTTAACAGTGCTACTCCTTCCAGAGAGCAATGTCCAGCTTTCTCCTGGGTTCTGGTGTCCTTGAAAGGAAGAATGCCTATGTGCACATTAGAGAGTATGTATGCTTGGGGGCATGAAGTCTCTTGGCATGTAATGCTGGAGAGAAGAGACCCTGCTAAAGTATCCTGTTCTCTTCATCTGAGCAGCCAACCCCAGGCCAGTAGGCATCTTCTGTTCCTCTTGCAACCTAGGAACACAGGAAGAGCTCTGGATCTCTTTTCCCTTTGGCATCTTCTCAACACATCAATTTCTCTCCAACTTTCTTACTTGTGGCTCATATAACAAAGAGGCAGGTTAGTAAGTCTGACGCCAGAGCGGAAATTGAACNTGTTTGTCATTCTTGAAAAATATATGTGTATTCATTTTCTGGGGCGTGGCTTGACAAAATNCTTCAAGCTGAGGCACTTAGAATAACAGCAATTCATTGTCCTGTGGTTAAGGGGGGTAGAAGTCCAAAATCAGGGTGTTGGCCAGTTTATATTCCCCTTGGTTTTAGAATAGGATCTCTTTTTACCTTNTAATAGTTCTTTGACTTCATAGCATGATTCCAGTGTTCACAGGTTGGTCTTATTTATACTGACTCCAGTCAGGTTAGATTAGGAGCATACCTAACTCCAGTATGACTTCATCTTAAGTAACTATATCTGCAATATCTATTTCCAAATATGTTCACATTCTGAGGAATTGCTAGTTCATCATATGCCCTGGGGCTGGGTGGGTGGGTTCATACATCTCAACATATAATGACCATAACAGCTTACAAACTTCACAAGTGATTCATGGAGATTTTCTACTTCCTAGATTTGGAGAATGGATGCAACATTTATAAATATCTCACTCCCCAAATCCAGACCACCTCTACCCATCTCTCAGTCTCTATGATGATGGAGGCGGGTGGTTTGCATCTGTAGAGCTGGCTCTTGTACCTTGAAGGAAACAGTGTGTAGGGGGAACAGGTGGCTCTGAAATTAGAATATGAGGTGTTCAACACCGTTTGCTTAGTACTTTGGACTGAAGCTACAGTTCTGAAACAACAGGCAAATCTTAGCTCTCTTCCCATGATGCATTCTGTGTCTTAATAGTTTCTGTTAGGGTAGAAAGAGTACCTCCTATATCTTTGGGTCAGAAAAATCGGCACATCAAAGCTGCTGGAGGTGAGGTGTAGTGTTGCANTCTGAAGAAGTAGCCAATAGAGCTGAAGCTGAAGAGGTCATGGACCATCTGTGTCTATTCTCAAGGATGTGGGCCCCACCTTTCAGCATTTATAGCATGTGAAGCTACAGAGGAACAAGTACTACTTAGGGCTTTGGGAAATGAACATTCCTGAGAGCAGTATGACTGGTGTTTGCTTATCAGGACTGCCCACAGGTGAGGAGAAAGTCAAGCTGTCTGAGCCATGGACTCTTCTAGAAGGTCACCTTAGGGAGGTACTTTGTACAATCACATCCACCTGATATGCCTTCATTTAGACTTGGGCTTTCGGTGGGAAACATGAGAGGACTGGGATCCAGGGGAGGTGTTTTTTATCCATGAAGCTTCCCTCTGCCAGGCTGTCTGGAAGGGCACTTCTTACTTACCATTATTAACTTTACCCTTGTGCAGTCATGTAGGCTATTCCGGCATCTGAGATTTCTCCAAATGTAGTGGCCACTATGTGTGCCATATGCATACGGTGGAACCGAGCTCTAACTTAGGGAAACATCTACCAAAGCGATGACCACTGTGGGCAGTCTGCCATTCCACAGTTGGTGTCAAGTTGTTTTGGTCCTTCAGGCATTGGATTTCTCTTCTACGTCAGGTGTTTTGATTTCTAAGGTCTTTTCTTCGTAACAGGAAGTCAGGTCTGTCTCTCCTTGGTCTTTTACAAATTGGTGTTGTCTGCCATGCCCTGTAGAGCCCTGCCCCTTAGTTTGAAGTAATCTTTAGGGATGAGATGTATGGTGTGTTCACCAGCTGCTGGTACCCGCAAAACCTCATTTTAGGACTGGCTCCCCTGGCGGCCTCATCAAGGTCTTGACAGTTCCATTGTTGGTGTATGGTAAGCAACAGGGTTGGGGGCGGGTCTCTGTAAGCATTTTGTTGCTGAGCTGATACCAAAAGAACATCAGATGCTGAACAGGAAACTTGAGGAGTTGATGTTTGCAAGGTTTTCTCTTATGTTCCCCTATTTTGGAAAGGGTATGCTTTCTGTGTGCTGTTGTATGTTGGAAGCATGTAACTTGTTTTTGTTTAACATGTGCTCACAATTAAGAGGTTGTCTTGAGTTTCAGAAGAAACTTTGCAGTTTTGAAATGTATTGGGATGATTAAAGACTATGATTATTTTGGCAATTGGAATTTATGGATTTTGACATGACTATAAGTCCATGGAAACCAGGGTGGAATGTCGTGGCTTGAAGGCAGAATGTCTCCAGTAGGTTCATGTGTTTGAATAGTAGGTCAACAGGTGCTGGTGCTTTATGAGAAGGCATGGAATCATTAGGAGGTGGAGCCTCACTGGAGGAAATGGGTCACTGCATGTAGATTTGGTATTTT
>LZPO01116988.1:144532-154821 GCA_001675575.1 Neotoma lepida | reverse complement strand
ACAGATTTAGAATTACTGAGCCACCCAAGCCCATCTCTTCTCTCCTGGTTGAAGATGGGGGGCCATGCTTTAGTGACTGACACCCTCACATCATCAACTGTCCGCTTGAAACATTCTTCCATTCTTTTTTTTTAACATCCTGACCACAGTTTCCCCTCCTTCCTCTCTCCCCAGTCCCTCCATCCACTTCCCCTCTGCCCCCCACATCTGCTCCTCCTCCGTTTCCATTCAGGAAAGAGCAGGTCTCCCACTTGAACTGTTCTTAACGTGTAGCAGNCGTACCTGCTGCTCAAGTTCTGTCTCTATAGGGAGACGTAATGTGGGCTCTGAGGATTTGAACTCAGGTCCTCATGCTTGCAAAGCAAGCTCTTTTACCCACCGAGTCATCAACCCAGCCTTCTTGTTTTTCTATTTAAGATCTCATCCACCTTCTCCTAAACCCTCAGTCTGTGCTCTGGCAGTTCCGCAGAAATGATAGAACAGTGCCTTGTGGTCCAATCTGGTTCTGCCTCCACAGACTGCCTNCAATATGGACCCTGCCAAAAGCTAGTGAGGGCAGCTGCTATGTCCAAACCTNGCATGGGCATTGCAATGGCAGGGAAGGCGGGGCCAGTTGTGTGTGCATTTATTCTCATGAATCTGATTGGGGGGGGTGGCAGTCTCAGAGAGATAGAGGACAAAAGGGGGTTGCTTTGGCCTTTGAGGCACAGCAGGGGTAGAGTCTTCTGGCTTGTCTCTTGGGTTTTCACTCACATATTCCTAAGTTCCCAATGTGTATATCCCAAGAGAGCCCTGAGCATGACTCTTTTGCTCCATCACTGGCAGCAATTGCTGTCTATTCGGCTGGAACTGTAGCTGTGAGAGTATCTATAACCCATAGTGCCCTGAAAGGGAAGACCCATGCAAGCGCACTGTTCTTCTGGGAGTCCAAGTGTCCCTTGGAACCAGAGCCCCTCTGTTTATTTTCTTAGAGCCTTAGTGATGGGTGTCTGCTGACTTACAGGGAAGCTATGTGTCCTGGGGAGGAGGCAATGAGCAGCTGTTTTTTTAATCCAAATTTGGAGAAGTCTCCATGGCCCCTGAGCTCTCCTGAGGCAGAGAGAGAGCTCAGCTCCTATCTGTTGCTGGAGGCTCAGCTCTGAGAAGGACCCAGGACAACAGANAGAGCTCTTAGCTTGCAGTCTAGTTAACCTGGATCTGGTCTCCACCACAGCCATGACCAACTCACTTAAATTCAGACTGGATCATTCCTGTTGATGTATCCCTGCTTCCCAGGGCCTGTTAATAATTCAAACTTCAATCCTGGAATTCTAGCTCATGTTGCTTCTTCTACAACATTCTCCTTGATTATCTCTGCCCAGTTTAGGTTAATTTAATAATCATATCATGCTTTCATTGTGCACCAGTTTTTGGTTCTCTCTCTAGTCTTGCCTCTAATAGTGGCTTCCATTTGTTTCCACAGCTGGCCTCATCTTTTCTGTGATGGATTTGTGCTGTTCCTTCAGGGTGGTTGTGGCTTGCNGGTAGGGTACCATATTTACACCGTCTGGATTCCTTGGGCACTTAGCACCCACCCAATGGGATCTNAGAGAATGGTTACAAGGGCCACTCTCTCTCTAAGAGTTTCTTTTGCCTTTAGGCAGAACCACTCACAATTTTGTGTTNCCAGCATTCTCTGTGTAGATGTCTCTCTCCATACACACCCACAATGGAATACTTGTTTTTTTATAGATTTCCCTCCTTTTAGCAACTAAGGAGGCAGCTGGNGATAGGGGCTATGTTCTTGTTATCTCAGCACCCATATTCAAAGAACTGATAGTTTGAACCATGCTCTACTGGTAAATGAACTACTGACAAGCTCTTTCAGTACTGATCTCTTGGGCCAACACATTATTCTGAGTCCAGCTAGCAGTGTTACCAGATAGACACCACTAGTGTGACAGGATGGAATCACAGAATTTTCTCTGTTGTCTGTGTGGCCCAGTCACACTCTGCTTCCTGTGGGAAGTGTGGGGCTGTAGTTCCGGGTAGAATGGAAACAAATGTGCCCACCAAGAGTTGCCTTGTAGGTCTTCCAAGTGATCATGTCTGGATTGACTAGACCTAGAACATTGACATAAGAGATAGATGTATAGGTAACCAGTTTGGTATACAACACACAGTAGGTGCTTAATGAATGTGGGGTCATCTCGAGGNAATCAAATGACAACACATAGGCCTTGTCACTTATGGGTTGTGTCTTAGAACTGAGGCATGCCATGAAACCTGTGTGGAAGCATCCTAGTTGGCATAGTCCCTAGAAGGCTAATTTCATCTCCTGTCCCTCTCCTCTCTCTCATCTCTGGGATTTGAAAAAAATATTGCCTCTTATTATCATTTGCATCTAAAATGTGTCCCCAACCCACTTAATAAAGGGATAGTCCCCAAAATAGTTCTATTAAGAAGAGGTAGAAATTTTAAAAGCTAGGNTTTAGTGGGAGATTTATATCATTAGAGGTATGCCCTTTGAAGGGAATATTGGGACCTTGCCCATTTCTCTTTCACACACCTTTGCTTTGAAGCAAATGATTTTCCCACTGCCATCATGACATGCTNCCTTGCGACAGGTCCCGAAGCAACAGGGCCAATTGACCATGGATTGAAGCCTGCAGAACAGTGAACCTTTCATCTTTTAAAGTTGATTTTATCAGGCATTTTGTTACAGTAATATCTTGTTATAGTAAAGGAATGTTCATGGACATACTCCCTATCCAGGCCATATGCTCCCCAAGAGCTGAGTCCTTACATGGGTTGTTCTGAGCTCTACACACAGTGTCTGGATGTCAGGGCGGTGTCTTTGGTGGGAGCTGTTGTGCTTGTGGATAACAGGCATGGGACTTTCCAGGATGAAGACCACAAAGGTTGATTAGTACTATCTGGGACACAATTTGAAAGATTCCCTTTCAAAATTCCGTCTGAGCTGGGAATCCCCAGCGCAGTCCACTTGAGAGAGAGCTAGATGGAGATGAGAAGTGAGCTATATGTAGACGAAGGAGGCAGCCATTTATAACCTCTAGGCAGATGAGACCTTGGGTCAGCCTGAAGACCTTCTGGCTTCTGCACATAGCAGAGTAAGTGGCCTAGAGGGCCTCATCCACGTGGCTAACAAGCAGCTTCCTAACTTTTAAAGTCCTCTTGACCCCTAGCCAGCTGTGGTCTACTCCCCAGATCCCTGAGTTTGTTCTGGGCTTTCTTAGAATATGCCTCCCTCCAACTTTCCGGCAGCTCTCCCAACATTTGAAATGAAGAATGAAGTAAGTTGATAGTCGCTGTAGCTCAGGGCCCAGTCAAGTTTAGCTGACACACAGTGGGACCAGTGCTGCTGGGATTCCCAAGAGGGGAGAGCTCAGGTCCAGGACATGGAATCTGATGGACGATTGTTATTGCAATGTGTGTGTTGTTGAATGACATCATCCTATGGAGAGGGAATTTTTTTTTTTGCCAGTCTTTTAACCCAAGTTTATGTTTTTCAGACCTTAAAACTGCAGGTCATTTTTTACATTTGCTATTGAGAGCAGATGTGACTTGATCCCTATCGAGTTCTACTGAAAAAAATGACAGGGTTACAGAGGGTCAAATACAGCATGCCTTTCAATCTCTGTTATTATTTCCTCCACTCAGTGGCCTCAGCAGGAAGCCAGGGCTTGGTAATGGTGGCTTTCATAAGATTCTCAAGGTTGCTCATCCCAGACCCTGGCTGTTGGGTGATTTTCACACTAGAAACCATCTCTGGGCTCAGCAGCCTGATGTGACAATGGAGCCCTGGCTGAGAAGCAGGAGATTCAAGCCCCTGCTTCCTGACTGTGTGATGGCAGTGTGGATGGAATGGCCTGTACTCTTGGATTTGGACAGGCCTGAATGTGGAACTGTATCTTTGGGAATGGTGTGTACCCCTCCAGTGATTCGGGGGAAAGTCAGAGAGCTGCCTTTGTTGGAGAGGTTGCTCATCTTACCCCTGCCCTGGCACCTGGTAGGTTGAACTGGTAGAAAGGGTGAATTTGGGATCTTCTGTAGGAAAACTGTGAAGAGTGTTCTCTGTTCACATCCATCATTGGGCTCATGTGATAACTCTAAAGGGAAGCTCTATCTTCATAGGCTACATGTATAGGAAAACTGTCAGCTTAGACTTAGACAGATTTTTTTGGTATCTCTAAACTCAGATTCCCTTATTTTTGCAAGTGTTGCAGGGAAAGGGTGGGGCTCTTAGAGCAGTTCCAGTCTAAGATCCCATTTGGTGTTGGTACTTGTGCTGAATCCTGTGAGAACTGGAGGCCAAGACTTTGATGCAACATCGGTGGGGAGATAGGACAGAAGATGACCTCCAGTGAGACTACAGTTTCCACACAGAGAGATCACCCTTGTTTCTGAGAACACAGAAGTTCAGTTCTTGGCTGATGTGACAGAGCAAAGAGGAACTATTCCCTTCACTGGGCTATAGCTGGGGTACTCGTGTGTAGCTTGGATCCTAACAGCCCCTTGGGGGAGGGGATGAGAAGGTGAGATGTCAACAGCTCAGACACCGGAAATCCACTGAAAGCAAATAACGAACTCATTTATTCAATAACAGGGAAGGCCTTATATACCCTCCTCCCAGCACCCAGTCTGTGTGGTTGTCCTTCATTGGCTGGGTATGACCAGGAACTATGACAATGATCGGGAACTCTGACAGCTCCTGTTGCTAGACCCTCAGGCAGACCCCAGGTTGGCTCTTAAGGAGTATGTTCATTATGTGTATGCCTTGGCAACTGGCCTGAGCCAATTTCCTCNATCCTATGGGTCTGTCCTACTACACTTGTGGAAGTCTAGGAATGGTCTTTTGATTCAGAAAAGTCTCATTCTGCTGAATAGGCTCTAGTGGAATCAAATTTCTAGCCATCAGGACCTTTGTATTAANATGAGAATTAATGCANTCACTTATCTTCCTATATATTGACTAACCATCCATCCATTGACCATCTATTCACCCACCCATCTGATTGATTGGTCCAACCATCCATATCCATCCATCCATCCATCCATCCATCCATCCATCCATCCATCCATCCATCCATCATCTATACATGCATCTGTCTGTGCATCCATCCAACCTTTGTGGGGCACAGGCACATCTTCTCTTAAATTCTTATCTTTATAGATATAAAGATGGACAAGCCAGTCCTCTTCTTGAATTCATAGAAGACTGACTGAAGAGTGCAAGTGTGTGTGTGTGTGATGTAGGCAAAAGGCAGTATGGGAATTGAGTACCACAGCAAGGCAGGCAGAGAGTGGGAAAGTGAGGCTGAAAGGAGACACAGGAAAGGTGGGGTCCAAGGAAGGTGCCAGGATGAAGATCCAGTGCTCAAGAGCACCACGTTGGCTCCCTGGGCTTNTGCTGCCTCACTCCCAGTTATATTGACAGGGTAAATCTGGATCTTGTGTCCAGTAGGAGAGGGTNTGGGTTGAGGTGTGTGTATGCATGTGCATAGCATATTAGAACCTTAAGAAGCACTTAAAAATGTGAGTTTTTGGAGAAGAGTTATGAAATATCATTAAAGGAGGCTGCATTAGTTGGTATATTTACTTAAAAATATATGTATATATGTACTATATATGTATACACACATATGTTATATATATTCCTTTATATATAAATAAACAATATCTAAATATATATTATATAAATATATACATAATATATTATATAAACATGCAAACACAATATATTATATATAAATATATACATTATATATTATATATAAATATATATACATTATATATAAATATATGTAATTCCTCTAAATAAAGCTTTTCTTTTCATGACATGTGCATGCTTTCCCAAATACANATTCTCAGGAACTTGGTGCACAGTGGCAGTTGAAAAGCCTTGCTGGCTAAGTGAGGCCAACACAGGGGGACCTCACTGAGTCTTTGGGAATCTCAGCACTGGTGGGGAAAGGGAAGCCCTAGAATTGTGTTTTTACAGAACTTGGCCAGCTGCAGTGGGTATGGCGAATAGCTCCCCTCCCCTCTCAATCCTTTGTCTCTATCTAAAACTGGGGCATTTGGAGCCATTTCCAGCTGAAGTCAGAACTGCTTGGCCTCCTTGTCATTCAATTTTCTTGCTTTGTGGGGACAAGGCAGGGAGAAGAGAAATTTCTGGGCAGGGAGGTGCTTTGAGAAACTGTAAGAGCCAGCCCACTGCTTATCCTGGGAGGTGAGTGGGGTAAGCAGTGGGGAGTCACAAAGGGTTAGATATCTTGGCAGAAAGTAAGTTATTCATTTTCCAGGGAGAACCTTCCTCAGATCCNTCAGGTTGGCTTCACTTTAAAGAGGAACTAAATGCTGTTAGCACAAGGATTTGAACAGAGGAAGGCCAATGGACTCCTTCCCCAGACCTCATGGGAAATCTGGAAGGCAGCATTAATAAAGGCATCTCTTTCTGTNTTCGATGTCAAATACCAGGCTAGGGTTGGCTAATGGCTGGAGCATTGGAATCAGTTAATCCTCTGAGTCCATATTTTTTACTGGCACTGTGGGAGCCGTCTTGGGTTTTTATTTCCAACAGTGGGATATCAGGGTCTGCCTCCTATGGTATATCCAGCGAATATTTCTCCTTTCCTTTGATGTTCTTTGGACATCTTGAGACACTTAGGGGTGCACTCTCAGGGACTGTTGGAGGGCTGGGTTGCACGGCCCTCATTATGCTATTAAAATAGATCCAGTGGCAGAAGACTGAGTCTCTCANAAGCAGAGATCTGGCTTGCTAAGGGGAATTCAGATTCAGTCAGCACCCCTTGCCCTGACTTCTTGAACCAAGGACTATGTTTTATGGCCATTGAGGCAAGGGTAAGCCACTTTCCCGCCTACATAATTGTACAGTTGGAGGGTAACATTGAATTGCTTTTCTTGACATCTGGAAAGTCATATCTTGAAGAGATGTGGTTTAGGTGTGAAAAAAACAAAGACAAATCCACTGTATGTTCATCACCTTGAAATGCATTGTAAAAGCTCGCTCTTCTCTGGGATGCTAGTGGNGGTCACCTTAAACAGAATTTCCTCTCCTCACATTCATTTGTGGAGGCAGCAGCCAGCAAGGCCCAGGCTTGGTTATTTTCCTAAAGGAATGGTTCAAGAATGTAATTCCTTTGCTCAAAGGGCTTGCTGGTTCCTTACACCGCCTCTGAGAGAGAGTCCATCTGTATGTGTTGGGAACCCTTTCATCTAGCAGCCTTGCTGTGGCCCTCCCTAATATGCCTAGTCTTTTTAGCTGCACACCTATATTCAGCTTTTCTTGTCTCCTAGCATCTCTCCTTTGCCATCCCTGGCTATCATCTAGCTCATGTCCTCAGCTCCGAATGTGTTTTTATCTACTTTGAAAATGGCCTCTTTTCTTTAATTTTTATTGTTACACACACACACACACACACACACACACACACACACACACACTATAAATTTATCAATGCAACATGCCTGAGTTGACTTAATGTTGTGCATGTGCCTATGTGTTTAAGCCTGACCTCTCAGGATTGTATCACCTATCAGGGGACCAGTCCCTGGAGCAGACCAACTCTCCTCTCAACAGTTATTAACTGCCTGTAGGTCTTCATCTAGTGCTGGGGCCCTGTGAGATTTTCCCTAGCCATGTGAGCATGTCAATGGGTGTTGTCATTGTTCAGGTCTTGTTTAGGCAGACATTGTTGGGATCTTANGCGTTCACCTTCTCTGTCATATACAGAAGACACGATGTCAAAGGAGAGGTCCCGGTCCTCTAGCCTTCCACAGTTTTCCCACCCTGCCTTCTGTGGTGTTTCCTGAGCCTTTAGTGTACAGGCTGTATTCTAGAGATGTCATTTGGGGTTGGACATCCCATGGTCTAACAAGGCTTCTCTGGTCATCTCAGTTCCATCTCAGTCTCATGCGGACATAATAGAGTGACAAGCCGTTTAGTAGGCATAGTCACCTGGACCTGGATTTGAAGCTTGACTCTGTTGTAAGTTAGCTGTGTGACTCTGGGAAATTTGCCCAGACTCTTGGTTTTCTGGTTCCTTGCTCATACAATAGGGGTATGCATTGCATTTCACAAGTAGGCAGTATGAGTTCAAGAGGTGTCAGGTTCAAAACAATCTGCCCAACATCTGATGCTTGAAAGTTGGATCAAAAAATGTTACTTTCTTTTACATCTTGTGCTATTANCTATACTCAAAAGCTGTTTGTGTATGAGGACTAGCTATATCTCTGTCCATAGGATCCAAGCTATTGAAGGGTGGAGCTCATATACCATGGTACTTTACACAGGATGGGATCAGGAGACATCTCACTGTTCCTCTGTGCAGATGAAGGATTGAGAAGATGGAAGCCTGGGAGACTTTCACACCACAGCCGTGATCATAAAGACAAATCTGCTGCCACTCAGGGCTGTGTCAGAGACACGATTAACTTTGCTCTTCTTTCCTAAGTGGCAGGAAGAGACCTCAAAGCACCACAGGAGTATGAGTGGGGACAAAGCTGGCTCTAAAGCTTGTATCACCATGGAGACTCAGGCAGGACTCCAGCCACTGATGAGTTTAACTGGAAATCTGTGGTGGTTTGCATAGGCATGGCCCCAATAGACTCATGTGTTTGAAATGCTTGGTCATAGGGAGTGGCACTATTAGGAGGTGTGGCCTGTTGGAGTAAGTGGGTCACTGGGGGTGGGCTTTGAGGTTTCAGAAGTTCAAGTCTGGCCAGTGTATCTCAGTCTCCCTTCCTGCTCCTGCTGAGCCAGATGTAGAACTCTCAGCTACCTCTCCAGCACCATGTCTGCATGTGTACTGCCATGCTTCCCACCGGAACAATAATGGACCAAACCTCTGAACCNTAAGCCAGTCTCAATGAAATGTTTTCCTTTATAAGAGTTGCCATGGTCATGGTGTCTCTTCACAGCACTAGAACACTGGCTAAGACACCCCCTGACTGGTCAAAGAGCCNTTCTGCCACCCCCAAAGCACAAGCTCATNAAGAACTCTGGGAAACTTGGAGGGAGTCTTGGGCTGCTTTGCAGAGACAGGANCTAGGAGNATTTGCNGAGGTAAGGGAAGATGACGCTATTAGCAGGGGAGCATGAAGCCACCACAGCACCCTNGGAGGTGGCTGGGTTGAGGCACTGGGGTAGACACTGAGGACAACAGCTGGTGGGTGGAAGTGCAAGGTGCTAGCCCACTCTGGTGATCTACATCTTGTCTTCCATGCCTGACAGCCTGGATGGTCCCTCACCAGGGTGCCACCCTCTGCTGTAATAAGGACTTGCTCACCATAGATCCCTCACACAAGGAATCTCACTCTCATACCCTGCTGTCAGACTTTTCTTGTACTCAGTACTGCTCTTGTCTGAAGCCCTCTGCAGTCAACTGGGTCTCAGGGGCAGGTAGATAGTCTGCCTTAGCTATTCTCTCTGTCATCTTNTCACAGAATGACAGTTGTGGAGAACTGAGTGTGTCTCTATCATGGTTGCTATGGGATAATCTTTTTGTACACTGTGAAGATGTGTCTTTGCCANGATGCCTTCNAATTGGTTTAATCAAAGAGCTGACTGGCCAGTGGCTAGGCAGGAGGTNTGGGCGGGACAGCCAGACACAGAGGATGCTGGGAGGAAGAAGGGTGGAGTCTCTGGAGTTGTGAGCAGACACAGAGAGAAGCAAGATGAATGTGTCATGTTGAAAGAAAGTACTACCACGTGGCAGAGGGTGGATAAGAAATATGGATTAATTTAAAATGTAGGAGTTAGCTAGTAGCAAGCATGAGCTATTGGCTGAGCATTTATAATTAATAATAAGTCTCTGAGTGATTGGGAGCGGCTGCCGGGACACAGAAAAGTCCACTCACACATGGTCTCTTGCTGATTCANTTAACTCCTTCCATTTACTCTTCAGAATAAGTGTTGNAGACAGGTAGTGTTTTGAAACTAAGGATACTGATGCTGAAAGATTTGCCTCAGGTCATGCAAGCTGCCATGGGAGGAATCTCTGAACCCCTGCTATAAAAACTGTTACACCTATAACCACTCTAAGTCCTATTATAGCAGCTACCATAATTCCTACCCATCATTGCTACAACTACCATTACTACAAGTGCTTCAAGTACTAAGTAGACAACAGCCACTACAGTTGCTACTCTGGCTATTACTACAACCGTTTCTATGACAACAGTTACAACTACATCTGCTACCACAGAACATTGACTGCAACCACAGTCACTTCCCTCTGGTTTGTCCCCCACACTTTATAGTCAAG
>LZPO01116988.1:50183-73673 GCA_001675575.1 Neotoma lepida | reverse complement strand
TTCATCTATTTGTCAAAAACAAAAAAAGGAAAAATCTGACGTAACCAAGTATTACATGTAAAGATGTGGAAAATGGGGAAATTATCCATGGCTGGCAAACCTGTAACTTGGTACAAGTGTTTCTAAGCACAGGCACTAAAGGAAGTTCCCTGCATGTGTGCAAGGCAACATTAACAAGTGTGTCCACAGTAGCATCAGCTATAATAGAAACAGTGTGGAATCAACCACTTTCTTCTGGTTTATCATCCAATAGATAAAATAAATTATAAATGGACAAGTCTTAAAAAGATTCATTAGGAGAAAAGGGGATTTTTAAAATAGTGGGTTCAACATATTTTTATGCAGACAAATTCCCAAGCAATGCCTTATATTANTATTTATTTACCATTTGTGGTGAAAGAAAAAAAACACGCTGGGAGATAAGGCACACTCATCATCTTTCTGGTGTGTTTGCCTTGGCAGAGGAGAAAAGACTATAGATTAGGAACTAAGAAGTGACCAACCATAGCTCTCATGGCTTCTGCCCTTTAAACACAAATGATCTCTTTTCTATCCCTAAAATGGCAAACTGTGGTGAGTGTGGGAGGTACATATTTAAGTCGACCTTATATTGTTTTCAATGCTTTCACTGTAATCTGTTCGTATTCCCTCAAAACCCATGTGTTGACATCTAATCCATGTGTGGATACTAGGAGATGGGACCTTTGGGAAGTGGTTAGGTCATATGCTGAGTTCTAGCCGTGACTGATCTTGTAATGAGGACCAGAGAGTTGCTTGGTCCCTTCAACCACCTGAGGAGGCTAGAAAGCATCAATATGACCAAAATGGAGGGACCTCACCAGACACTAAACCTGCTGACTCCTTGGTCTGGCGCACCCCAGTCTCCAAGAACAGTGAGAAACAACCAGAAATATAGCATGTACTCAGTTGTTTATACATCACTCCATTGATGTGTTGTGGCAACCTGACTGAACTAAAGCATCTTAATACATATTTAACACAGTTAGTAAGCCAAACCTTAACAATAAAAGTAAAATAGAGGAACAAATTGAGAAGGAGTTTATTTACTATCACCATATAATTCCATAACGAAGGGTTTGATTTTTTTAATTATTCGTGTGTGTGTTGTACATGCATGCATATATGTACAAAGATATCTCATGAGAGTTGCTTCTCTCCTTCCGTCACATGGGCACCAGGGTCTCCCAGCTTGGCAGCATGCACCTTTACCTGCTGAACCATCTCATAGGCTACAATCCAGAGATTAATGGAAAGCTGGTTTTTGCTTCAGAAGAAAGAAACAAGGCCAGGTACAAAGAAACCCTTGTCAATTGTAAACACTATGGTATTGAAACTGTCTATTTGTGAGGCTTGGGATGCCCTGTAGAGAGGCTGAGCTTCCATCTGTTTTGAATTGTTGAGGTTAAAGCTTTTTGTTTGAGATTCTTCTGATCAAAACTGCGGTGCTCCTCTGGGGTGAATCAGGCAGGCTCTGCATTTTCTAGGAGTCTCAACTGGGGCTGGTGTACAAATGTCATCCTCGGAATCATCTCCCATGGACTCCCCAGGCTGGAGGTCCATCCCTGAGCTGGAGTGCTTACAGATGAGGAAGTGAGAAGATGTCATCCAACTCGTGCCCAAGCAGAACCAGGACAGGAAAACCCATTGCTCACTGACCATATCTTCTGGCCCCATTCTGCCTCACATCTAAAAATAATGCCGATGTCTGGATGTTTTACTGTTTTCATTTTGTTGTGCCACGTTTTCTCCTTCTATCAGAAATAGTGGTCTATAGTAGGGCGATCCTTACACTGGGAAGGCAAAGATCAAAGGCCATGGATTCATCCACAACAAGTGTGTTGAGCTTGTTGGTTGAGGCAGGATTTAAGGAAGGGTTTGTACTTAGACACACGTTTTAGTTCCCTTGTGAAACTCCAGAGTAATTGTTTGAGGGTGACATGCTGNTTTCCCCTTTGGAATCAGTAAATATGAAAATATTGCCTGAGTAGTTAGTGTGAGACAGGGCAGTTGTTCATTCAACCCAACTAATAGGTAATTACAGAGGTAGAAAGAATGTCAGCACATCAGTGTGTGCTCCTGTCTCTTATACACATCTAGATGTGTATAAGAGACAGGCACATCAGTGTGTGCTCTGTGCCTCCTGCTTCTAACTTTTCACTTCACCTTCTGTGGAGTTTGAAGAACCTGGTATAAGAAAATACGATGGTAAGGAGCAAACAATAAGCGTAAGACAAAATCAAGATGAGGTTAGCCTTACTCACCAGCCTGAGCTTTTGTCTGCATGCATCCTGACTGCAGCAACCGGGAAGGTGATCCTACCTTGCAAGGCCCTCCTACCAAGCATTCTTTGCTTCACAGGGAATGAGGTTTCCTGAGTGCCAAGGACCAAGGACTTTTATAGTATTTCAATGGGCATCTGAAACCAGAGAGAACTAGATTAAATTAGACTAGTGACAACTCATTTGACAGTTTAAAGCCTCACTTTCATCATGGAGATGGGGGAAATAAACCCAGTAGCTTCTTTGAGCATGAGTTTGGGGGATTAAATCACATAGCAGTACAAAGCCNGAATCATGATGTGTGAAACTTGTAATGAGCACTCAGTAAACATTAAAACTCTGTGATGCACCTGACATGTTTGGTGAAATATCCATAGACCTTGATTGCCCAATTACCTTAAGCCTTAAAATTTTAAGTCCTTAAAATCCCTACTGCATACATTCATGGACTATCTTCATTTTCTAAGGACATACTTTCTGTTTTTTCCTTATAAAGCTATGCTAAGTCTTTCTACATAACTTATAGATTGAGTATGAATGTTCCCCACAGGCTCATATTCAGAGTGGTTAGACCCCACTTGGTGATGCTATTTTGAGACACNTGAAAACATAAGGAGCTTGCCCTAGCTAATGACAGGTCATNGGAGGTATATTATCTCTGGCTACTTCCTGTCCAGCTCTTTACCACTTTACCTGCTGCAGTGTAACTTAAACGGCTCTGCCATGCCTTCCCTGTCATCATGGACAGGCACTTCTGAAATGGAGCGCCGAAACAGTCTTTGCTCCTTGTAGGCTGTTTCTGGTGATTGTTTTATCGCAAGAGACATAAAAGGAAANGATAGGCTGAAGCAGAGTAAGGAGAGAGTTCACATGTTCGGGAAGTGAGGTCAAGTACATTTTCTGTTAAAAACAGAGTAGATTATATTCAACAGAATTTCACTGAGCAAGGAGAAGTCATGCTTTCCATATCTGATGACCCTCAGAACCAGAATAGGCTCAGAGTGACTCCAGGGTTGTGGCTGACTGTATATATATGTATATATGTATGTATATATATATGTGTATATGCATATATGTGTATATATGTATATATTTATAAATAAGAAAGGGATCTAGATACAGGGAATGAGATACAAAGACAAGGATGGTGAAATCTTGGATTTCCCGATTTGAACCTGTTTGAGTCATTGGCTGAGATGCTGACTGAACGTCACTGTGATTGGCCGGGATTTAGCTACTCGTAATTACTGTCTGCTTGCACATTAAGTTATAGTTCACTCCGTGCAGAGAAACCATTAGACCAAACTTGAACTATGTACAGAGGCTGCTTTAGGCCAAACTTAATTAAGTTTAACAGTTCCCTTTGAAGATTTACAATGTGCACTCCCACTGACTCCTGTAAAGAAACATACTCAATGTTGTTTAATGTGGTGTTTCTAAAATTAACTGAACCAGGGAGCCCCGGTAGATAATGCGTTCTGTGACGTACTAGCAGCCCTTGCTATCTTGCGCTGACAGCTTGGTGGTTTGTTTGTTAGCTGTGGTGACTTAGATTCCAGCAAGGAGGCTTCTGGCAGCTAGGAAACTTCCACCCGACTGGTTCTCAATTGAGTTGAGCTTATCCTTAGGCACTTCGAGAATCTTCTTGTGCTCAGATAACTCAGACAAGCAAAACACAGCAGGCTGGGCTCCCCAGATGTCTGCTAATGCCCTTAGAGGTTGCTGATGTATATGTGCATGGCAGTGTCTCTCTGTCCTGTGAAGCCAGGAGGCCAGATGTTTACAGTGCTGCAGCAGCATCTGGTAACCAAGGTTTCTGTGCACCCAGGGCCAGTTTTAGGGCTGGCTTCCAGATTTGGCCTCTGCAACCTGATCTCCAGGTGATGATTATTTCTGAATATAGCTCTTGTTTTGAAGAGACCCAGCTCCATTTGAAGCCCACAATATACCTGGGTACCTCTGGCCCTTACCTTTGTGTCTTGATTGTCACTGTGCCCCAACAAAGATTTCCTACCCTGTCATGTTCTAATTACATTATGTAAGAAGTGTCCAAGATGACTGTTGGGTACTTACNTCAGCATCCACACAACTGGGGATGGAGTGAGGTGAGGATGCTGCTGATTGAGTTCAAGAGGTTGCTGAGCCTGTGTAGTCCTGGGCATACTTTGAGTTTCAGTCAGCCAGGTCCAGAGGAGGATTCCTCATAAAGAGAACATGAAGTATATATTACCTAAGCATTTTTAGGCACTCAGCAATAATAACACGTATTTTCCCATTGAGATCTCACAACAGTACTACATGGTGGCCTTCCAGATTCTTCTATGTATTTTACAAATGAGCATTAAGATTATGAGAAAACTGTGACTTATCCAAAGCCAAAGGGAGAAATGTGTGCAGGCTCCTGCTTCCTGTAGCACAATTGCTTGATCAAAAACAAAGAGAAGGGCCAGGTTTGGTCATACATGTCTTTAATCTCAGTACTTAGGAGCTAGAGTCAGGTGGGTGGATCTCTTCTGAGGGCCAAGCCACCCAGGGCTATATAGTAAGAGCCTACCTCAAAAAACCAATCAACCAACCAACCAACCAACCAAGTAACCAACCAACCAACCAACCAACCAAGTAACCAACCAACCAGCCAATCAACCAAGCAACCAACCAACCATATGAAAAGTTCTAGGTACTGATTATTTACCCATCTCTCTTTTCCTTCCCTCCCTTCCCCCCTCCTTCCCTCTCTCCCTTCTTCTCATCCTTTCCCTCTTCTCTGCTCTCTCTTGTTTTTCTTGAGACATGATCATATCACATTAAGTATATTAGGATGTCCTTACATTTCTTTTGTAGCTCAGGCTTACTTAAAAAAAAAATTGAATCCTCCTTCAGCTTCCCAAGTGTTGAGATTACAATTATGCACCACCACCCATGGCTTAGTGTTGCATTCTATTGAGATTTGGCATCTGATAGCACCACTCTGAGGGGACTGCAGCTCTCCTGCACGTGGCCTCAGTGTTCCATCACAGACATCTTTACACTTACCACAGCTCCGGCCCCTGCGATTGACAGTATGGTGCCTGTTTGTTGANTAATTAACTGGATTTCTGAGAGTGATTAGCAACTGTGAGTTACTAAGAAATAAACCGTCTGTTCAGTCCAATTTTGCAATGGCTTCTTGCTTATGTCAGTGGCTCTTCACATTTGGTGGAGTCAGAGACTCCACTGAAGAATCTGACAGCATCCGTGCTCTTCCAGAAGGGTAGGTAGAGTATACCTATTTGTGCTTACATTCCAAGTGTATTTGGGGTACAGTGAAGCCTGATTCTACTGGAAAAAAAAACTTTGTGCAATAGGGTTAAAAATAAACCCAGCAGCCTGCATGGAATGCTTCTTAAGATGTAGCTCTCCCCATAATAAACTTTCAAGACAAGGGGCTGAAATATTTTGAATTAATTTAAGATAAATTATATTTATTTCTGTTTTGTTTGACAGGGGAAGGTCATTGGAATAGTTTATAGGATTGAAAGAAGAAATGGAAAGAGTTAAGGTAAAGTAGGCATTCTAGAACCTTCTGTAGGGCCCAAACAATGGGAGGATTGTTCTTATTTATTCATCTTATTTATCGGTATTGTAGGGACACGGATATGGCCAGCTTCAGGTACTTGTTCCATGGTCCTGCAGACAAAGAAAAAAAAAGGNGATTTTTCTACCTGTTTTAATAATAAGATAAGTAAAGAACCCCAAGGGGAAATCTTCCATTGACTTGCTTTGGCTCAGTGCTCATCCCCTGGACCAATGACTATGTCTGAAGAGAGGCAGGTTGGATGTTCCCATTAGGTCACAAGGTCACAATTCACTCAACATTGTGCCTAGGAAGGGAGGCAGCTTCCTTTGATNCTACACGGANAGAGTGGGGCAAAGCATGGGGAGGTCTCCCTGAAGTCCAGGAGGTATCAANGTATCTCCTCCTTTGGGTATCTCCTCCCAGGTAATGCTTGAAGTTTGTTTTCTATATTTGCCCCTTGAAATTCTTCATTGCAACTGTATTTTTCTGTCCCTTGTCCTTTTCCTGTACCCTTCAGTTTCATCCCCAGGCTTCCAGGATCCCTCCTCACCTGATTATATATCTGGATTCAACTCCATTATTTGTTTTTAAGGACCAGTGTAGCAAAGACCTACGGCATGTGTCCTTAGAATAGCAGCAGTTTATTTTCTCAGTNATGAAGGCTAGCGGTTTCACATCGGGTATCAACAGGGCTGGTTCCTTCTTGGGATTCCAAGGGAGGAAGTATTCNGTGCTTCTTTCCTACCTTGTAGTGGGGCCATCTTTGGTGTTTCCTGGCTTGTAGGTGCTATTGCTCCAATGCTGCCTTCATTTTGCCTGGTATTTTTCTTCTTCCTTCTCTTCACATGGCTTTCATCTCTCTGTCTCTTGTATGAACACCAGCCATGTTGGGTGAAAAGCCTTCCCACAGCATGACTCATCCTGACTAAGCACTCACTAAGCATGCAACTATCGCATTTCCAAAGAAGGCCACTTTCTGAAGCACTGGGCCAAGGNCTCNACTTCTTCANGGTCCAGAGAATGCACTGAAATAGTTGTTCTTTCAGTTTCAAATAAGTTTGTAAGCATGTAGCAGGCAAAAGCAAAAGAACAAATAACACAGTAGATAGATAGATGCAGCTGATAGAAAAAAAAATCACCAAATCAGCGGCTTACAACGTCTCCCAGAAACTGAGGAAGACATAGTTATGCCAGAGTTCCTGGTTGAGCATCCCAGGCAGAGTAGGGCTCGTCTCACATGGGATGAGCTTCTGGCTTCCCGTTCCCACTGCAGCCTTTTTAATACCATGGGATAAACAATAGTAACCTTTATTGGCAGTGGCTAGTTCCAAACATGTGATGCTGTTGATACCCTTAGATGTTTGCTATTTTTCATTCTTCTTGTCATAGATTAAGGCCTAGCCTGATCCAGAAGAGAGAGTTGTATTTTTTGGGGGGGGGGAACGCTTGAGATAAATCCGATTGAATGTGGTATGGAGTAGGTGGAGAGGTGCTCNCCACTTCTAGAGTCTGTTGAAATAGCACCCAACAATTTACCAATGTAATTTATATTATAATTGCAAGGTCTCTTTTTGATGGCATGGGTTAGGATCCCAACTGAGTCCCAGCTCTGTCTATCACAGAAGCCTTTGCGACTGCACCATCACAGCTCTGTTTCCCCCTTACTTGTCTGCACAGCTGTTCCTTGGCTTTGGAACCTTAGCTATGTGTGTTCATTTTCTCTTCTAATAGGTTGGAATCTCTTTCTAGGAAAAAAAGTGTAGTATATACCTTTAAAATCTTTTGTTATGGTGTTTAGAGTAGTGTTTAATACTGTGTGTGCTCAGCAAGTGTGGTGGCGACTGAATGANCATCAGAGTGCTTAGGGGTCCTCCCGAACTCTGTTTTGTAGAATCTTCCAAGAAGCCAGAGTAAGTTCTCCTGCTCAGGGTGTTTCTGTGAGGTCTCAGGNAGTAGGGCCTCACACTCCTACTTATATGCTTCACCTTAGTGAGTCTCACAAATTTTTTNCCTGGTCTCCAGTCTTATCTTGGAGCCTAGAAGCCATCATGATGAGAAAAGCCTTGTTAGGGAATGCCCAAATTTGCTCCTGAGAGCCAGGCCATGTACATATGTCCTGAGACTCTGTTTGAACCTTGCTTTCTGTGTCTTGCACAAATTACATACCAAGCTCAGTTTCTTGAGGAGCCCCACCTACACCTAAGGACCATTTTCCTGTAAAGGGTATATGGGCTTCCTATCAACTGTCAGCACCAGGAAAAGCAAAGGACCTAAATGCTGTGTAATAGTTGGTGACAGTGAAGTGNCACAGGAGCTGCTGGGGGACAGAAGCTGTCAGCAGGGCTAGTGCTGTGTCAGTATGTNGGGGGACACAAGGACTCCAAGGTGCTTGGGAAGCTTTATTTCAGGGCCGGTGTTGAACAGACTTGTTCAAGGTGACACANGGCTAACCAGCTCGAGATCAAAGCCGCTGGGCGCCTTGGCTGGGGTGGTAACCAGCCACTGTGTTCTGGCCTCCCCACCCGCTCTATAAAGCATTTCTGACAGGGTGGCATCTCCGGCAGACTGGTGGTGAGGAAGGAAACACATGCAGCCATATTTCAGTCTAGACACCGGGACTTTAATGTGAACGTGTGCGTGTCTGAGGTGAAGCTGGGCTGAAGCTGATTTGTGGCCATCGGAATTTACGGCCTCGGAGGACAAGAGGATTCAAGAACGAGACCCATATGTGGTCAGTCCCCAAGTCTGGGTCTCCAGCAACACGGGGTGGGAGGGACAAGGAGTGGGAGATTTTCTTATGATTCCTGGCTATAGGTGATGACATAGAGTATGGGGGGAAATGTGAAAGTCATTCTAAGGATACCTTTCCTCACTATCTTCATCCTGCCTTTTTCCCACTCTCATCCAAGGTCGTCTTTGAAGCCTTGAGCATGAAGGGATTAGGAAAGATAACTCAAAACTGCAAGCAAATCCCATGTGAGAAGACAGACATCCCACTTGCCTCATTGGCTGGGTAACCCCAAAGCTGTGGTCCTCATGACAAAAACTCATTGCTTTGAACAGAGCCAAACTCAGTTTCCATTGCAAGGAGGGACCCGGCTACCTCTGGGAAGTTCAGGATCATGCTGTGTGGAAGGATGCCATGCCTTGCAGAGTCAGAGGGGTGGCTGTGCAGGAAGGTGGTCACTCCTGGTAACAGGTCTGACCTTTCTAGAGGTAGGGAAGGACCACAGCCCCTCCTGTGTCTCTCCAGCTCTAAGATCTCTCAGGCAGCAGACACTCAAGGGCCCTACATAGCTCGGTTCTAAATGGTTACTGGTCATCTATTCTTACTGTAGAGAGTCTAAAACACTGGTCCTCAGAGAGAGGCAGCCTAGACCACTATACACTGTGGCAGGGTTTGGTGTCATTTTCCTGAGTATAGTAACATAGTGTATGTAGGGGAATAATGTAAAGATTTGACAGGAGTCGGAAGGGGAAGGAGTGGGGTGTTCCTGGGCATCTAATATTCTACTTTGATTTACCCTTGCAGGTACCCTTCTTTCAAGCAGTGGTTCTCAACCTGTGGGTCACACCCCCTTTTAGGGGGTTGCCTATCAGATATTCTGCATATCAGATATTTACATTATGATTCATAACAGTAGCAAAATGATAATTACAAAGTAGCAATGAAATAATTTTATGGTTGGAGGTCACCGCCACATGAGGAACTATATTAAAGGGTGTCAGCATTAGGAAGGTTGAGAACCTCTGCTCTAGAGTGAATGTGTCCTTCTGGCCAGCAATGTTTGTATAAATGTGTGTGCACACTCGTGTATGAAGAGGTACACAGTGTAGGAAAGAAGAAGCACAAACGAGGTTAGAAAAGTGCCTGACTCAGAGGATGAGGACCATGTTTGAAGCAATAGCCCTGCCATGTTTGGGAGTGCGGCTTTGGTGGAACCAAGTAGCCCTCCNAGAATGTAAATTNGTTCTTTTGGAAAAAGAAAATGGGTGATAACCTCTGCCCTTCTTCACAAAGTTGTTAGGACAACCAAAAGAAGGACACATGGTACTAGAGTGTTTCATTTATTCTGAATCAACACACTAACTGCATNTGCATATATTTGTATATGTANGGAGAACATTGTTGTACATGCGTGGGAAACAAGTGAGGGCTGTAAAGTGTTCCCAGCCCAATCCTTTCATTTTATATTAGGGAAATCTGAANGTAAAAGCTTTGCCAATAANGTATATCAGGCTGACTCAATGAGTGGTAAATGCAATATAAGATGGAACTACCAAAAATATATTTGGGAAGTCAAGGTCATTNAGATAGACTCATCGCTATTATCTGCTCTTAAACNAAAGCCAAACAAAATCCCATCATGGGGCTGGTTTGGATTTGTTTCTATTATTGGCTGAGACTGTTTCTATAATAACCCAAAGTAAGCCCCTCCCATTTTACCNGCTATGAGGTCTCTCAGCATGAGTCTGGAATCATCTGTGTGGATCCTTGGTCTTCCCCCACCCCTGTGCCCTCCTCCAGGGTAAGATCCTGACCTCTGATGGTGAAGTGCAGCTCCTTGGCAAGTTTCTTAAAATAATGATGGTAGCGATTTTCTGAGGGAGAGAATTGTCTTTTGTTCAATAAAATACCTGGATGGCATTTGGGGGTATGGAAGTGAGATCCCCTAAGGTTACCACTTAGTGGTGCCAGATAGAGGGCCATTCTTACCCTTGGCTGAAGAATATTTTTAAAAAGTAGTCTACAAGGGCATGCCCTACCTCCCAGCCTCTGGTGTGGTTGCTATATGATATGTTTGTGACGTGTGTGTGTGCATGTATGTGCACTTGTGTGTGTGTGTGTTTCATACAAATGAGGCCAGAAAAGNACACCAGGTATCTTTATTGTTTTCTACATTATACTCTTGAGACNGGCTTACTTACTGACTAAAGCTCCCTTGATCTATGTGTTACAGGCAGGCACTCACAGACCTGCCTGGCTTTTTATGTGAGTGCTGGGGATTCGAACTCATGTCCTTATGTTTGCACAGCAAGGTCTCTCCCCCGCAACCCCCAGCCATCTCCCCTCCTAGCGGCATGACATTTTTTTTATGAGCTTCACAGNAGATAGAGACTCCCCTGGGCCAGAACTAACAGATGTTAATTGGGGAACAGTAGTAAGAACTGAGGTTTGGTAGCTTGAAGGAGATGAGAGCTGGAAATGGAGACAATCTGGGTAGTGACGAGTTGGGACTTCCTGCAAAGACATGACTCCTGAGAAGTTTCGATGGTGAGAGAGGACCGAGGACCAGGAATCCCGGCAAGCCATTTCAGGTTGGTTGCTGGGCTGCAGCTAGCCTAGAGTGTATCTTCAAGTTTTTGATGAGATTCCCTGTACCCNCATAAGACTGTGGAGAAGTGCTGGGACCCTGACAGGCTCTGTGGATGGGTAAGGGAGCCCAATACCTGCAAAAGATGGAAGTGCCAGCCAGAAGAGGAATTCTACATGAGCAGGAAATTGAAGTCAGAGGAAGCCCCTNTGATATTGGAAATGTCCCGCTGTTTGTGGCTGAGGCATTCAAAGGGCTGCTATTTAAATCTCAATGGATAATGCCTAGCCACTGGAGGACTCAAATACAAAGAGCTGAGATGTAAGCCAAGGGATAATAAATAATTCACCACCTTCTACTCTTGCCCCTCCACATACTCCCTGTGCCGAATGTTTTATAGTTATCACAGCTCATTCACATCCATCTCATTTTGAGCCTTCCAGCAGGCCTGAGAGGTGGGTAAGGAAGGAATTTGTCACGTTCCATCACTGTGAAAGGTTGGGACTCTGGAAGTAGCTTGTGTACAGTAGGTCACTGCCGCAGCTGGTAGCTTGAATGCAGCATGCTGCTGCAGTGGTGGGGTTGGTACCTTGGTGGTNGCGCTGGATGTCTCACTAACTTCGAAGCATCCCTCCTGCTCTGAGCTTGGCAGCTATGTAACGGCTGCAGAGGACTGCAGAGCAGGGGAAACTTGTTGTATTTGAAGACTTGCTTTTAAAGATGAGACTGACACATGTTGTTCTCTCTCCTGTCTCTCTTTCCTCTCTCACTTCCTTTTTCCTCTTTCCCCATTTGCTCATCTTCAACCATCTCCCTTCTCTCTTTAGCATCTCTAGGTCTTTACTCTCATTTCACAGATTTCTTCCTGCAAAGTTTATCTCTGTGGATGCACAAATAAAAAATGTTTCTACCCTTTTATCATTCATCCATCCATCCATTCAGTGATACAGACTCTCCTCCTCCTGTAGCCCAGGCTGGCCTCCTACTCACCATTTAGCCAAGGAAAACCTTGAACTTCTGATCTTTCTACTTCTGCCTCCTGGTTTCTGGGCTTCCAGGTGTGTGCCACCACAGCCACTTTATTTGGCAATGGGGATCGAACCTGGGGCTTCCTGCTTGCCTGGCAAACACTATATTACCTGAGATACATCCTCAGGCTGCCTCCCGTGTTTCTTTAGCCTGTACCCACCTGACCTGGTGCTGTAGCATCCGAGCTGGCTTCTACTCTGGTGAGACAATTTCTTTGCCTCTCCTAGGTTTGCCTTGGACCTCCACAGGTAGGTACAGCATCCATTCTCAGTAGATAGAGTACTCGGTCTGTGGGCTGGCTTTAGCTGACCTTTGTTCCCGATTCAGAGAGGAGGAATGGTGACCCACTTTATTCCCACATGGAAGTAAACAGCTGAGTGTTTTTATGCCCAGGTGTTTGCCATATAGTTTGATACAAAACCATGTCCTGGAAAACTATAGGCCAATCTAACATATAGAAATAAACTGAGTGAGAATCATTATTTTTTATTGGTACCACTTAATGCAAAGAAAATGCACATTTTCCAAAAATATGGAAAAAACGTTCTGTTTGCCTTATTGGGTCCAAATGTTAGGTTTAAATTATTTTACTATGCAAACTTTCTTTCATATCTTGGCAGTGGTGATTTCCATTTTTATTCCTTTGGTATCCATAATCTTATGAGAATCAAAAACACATGCTTTGAGATCCCTGGACAGCTCCTCCTCCAACATTAAAAAAAAAAAATGCACAGGGAAGGCTATTGCTCTGGTAGCAAAAATAACAGGGATACTATGGGAAAGAATCATGGGGACATCTAGGCTGGATGGGAAAGAGATTCAAAGGTGCGCTCTGGTTTCCATGCTTTTCATTTGCAAGCCATTAAGCTGGATGAACAGCTGCCTCCTGCTGACTGTCACCAGGAATGCAATTTTTTTTTTTCTCCCCTGAAGGAGGATGCTTGCTTATTCAGTGGCTCCAGGTTTGCTGCACTGGAGAACAGGGAACTTTCGGTTTGCAGTATTTATGGAGATGTGGCACTAGTTGTTTGGAGGTATGGGTCTAAGTGGCTGGACTTTTGGTTTCTATAGGAGGACAGAGTATCTGACAGAAAGGGAGATGTCTTAGGGTCACTGTTGCTGTGTTGAAGCACCACGACCAAAGCAACTTGGGAAGAAAAGGGTTTAATTGGCTTACACTTCCATGTCACTGTTTATCACTGAAGGAAGTCAGGACAGGAACATCAACAATAGGCTTGCCTACAGCCTGATCTTATGGAGGCTTTTTCTCAATTGAGGTTCCCTCCTCTTAGATGACTTTAGTTTGTGTCAAGTTGACATAAAACTGTCCAGGACAGGAGGACAGTTCAAATTTCAGACCTAGGGATTTTAGCTTCACGGAGATGGTCTTAAGTTGGAAAAGAGGTTGAGTGTTCTCTTTTGAGAAAATAGTCATTAGAGAAAAAAACTGATCAGAGTCAAGTATCAGCACTTGAGAAAGGAAAGATTAGAAGAATGCAAGAGCGGAAGGTCCCGGGCACATGGAGACTGAGGGAAGGGGTCAGGGGCTTGAGCCAGCATTGCCCCATATATTAGATACCAGACGAGAGTTTGTATCTACAGGCTACAGAGTATTATCATCCAGTCGGCTTCATTTTGTGACCTATTTTATGTCTGTGTACTTGGAAGTTCTACTTCAGTGTAATGTCAGAGGATCTCGGTGTTAAGATGTGAGAAAACTGATCCTGCCATTGTGTTTTGGACTCTAGATGTACCCATATAGAGCACGACTCAATTTGGATGCTGTCGGTTTAAGCCCTTCCTGCCTCTCAAGCAGAATGTGCCCTCTGTAGATGTCATTGCTTTCCTCCCATGGGTTTAGACTCAGACCGGGACACGTTTAAGCCTATTCTTCATCAAGTATGGTGCCTGGGTACCTACATGATGACGTAGCTCGGAGCCTGGGGATACAGCTTGATTTTCAGGATCCTATGGAACCTAAAGCTACATCCTATGGGCAACCTTTCTAACTTGAGGTCTTGTCCTTCCTTCCTCAACTTTCCCTCCAGGATAAGTCTCTGGATGTTTCCAGAAATGTGTCCTTCCATTCCTCACCTCTCTCTCTTTCTCCCATGCAAGTGCTAACGTGGCCCGGTCCTACATAGTTTCTGAGATTGTGTTTAGTATGGTGTGGCATGGGCTCTGCCTCCTGCTTTATCTTCTGTGGCTCACAGGTCTTGATCAATGTACATATTTCCTTAGTTTGTGATGAGTGAACAGGCGTTTCAGTCTAGCAGACATCTTGCCTGTGTTCCTACAGCACACTTAGAGTCTTTTATTCTCAATGACGATATTCCCATAGAGCAGAATGTTCCATTTCTTTTGGTCCTTTTGGAAAACTCACTGTTGCTTCAAAACACACACTGATGTGTTCTCTTTGAATCACTGCATGTTATCTGTAAGCCAAGCCATTCTTATGTTCTTTGCCAGCCCCCANGTACCCACTAGGCATGTGATGGTTACTGCCTAATTTCTTTGTCTCACTCTTTTTGTCTCTGCATATCTGGGAGCTCTTTGTATGTGTGGGAAACTACATTTTAATTACTTTTCTCTTCCCTCAATTTTAGTACCTATCAAATAATAAGTGCTTAATAAATACAATGAATTACAGTTGCTCATTTAAGCCCCCATAGGCTGTAAAGATGACTAAGAAAGTATTTACAAATATGTAAGTATAATGGGAGTGTCAGAACTACTAAAATGTTTTTGCACATTATCATTTCAGACGATTTTTGTATTCTAAAAGTAGGGAATTAACCATAGCATGGTCTCTGACTCTTAACCCATACTTCCCTTGAATTTGAATCTCACAACTTTGGCTATGGATGTTTATCAGATACCTGAATACCTTCTGCATGTGATGTGAGTCCTCCTGACAGAAGTGAGTTCCTGGTAGAATGCTTACATTAATCCAGTTGGCAAATATGAGCAAGAACTTGCTTCCTAAACTGTGTTCATCTATGGAAGCAAATGAGATGTCATGTCCCCAAATACTAGTAAAAGGGCCCCTTTTAGCATTCAAAAATTTTTCCAAGATGCTGTATTGATCTTGGGAATCAGGATTCTGTGTGCAGACAGATTCACAGCTTCAAGGGAAGTGCCACATGGTGATGGACCCTGGAATAAGCCTTAGCACCTGGGCCAGGGATGAGGGCTCTGTGATGGAGCCTACGATGCCTCACTTCTAGTCTCTGCTGCCAGTTACAAGNGACCATCAACTCACTCTGATCAACTGATTTCAGGGGCTTGAAAGTCATGAATGAAGAGAAGAAGGAGGAAAGTGAGCTTTGCACAGACCTTTGAAGCACAAGAACTTTCAGACTGTGATTTTCAAGTTAAAAATCTCAGTCATTCAAGAAGACTTTGGGTTTCATTTCCATACTGCAATGTAATTGCCACTGCTCACTAAACTGTAGTTTAATGAAGGCCACTGTTTCAAAACCACTGTTGCTACTTCACACCGCATCTTAAATGTGCTCCATTCAACAATCTGCTTCCTTTGTGTAATTAGAAATTTAGCAACATTATATTTCATATATACATTACTTATTACATAATGAATATTACCATAAAACTTTATATTCGCTGTTTAATTTTTTTAAAGAAATGACCTTATATATTATAGAGCACTTTATGGGCAATTTAAGGAACACTCAAGGGTAATTTTGACAATGCTCAATTGTTACCTTAGGGTCTAACTTTAGTTCCTAATGACTGAATAAGATGCAACCTCATTGCCACCCAAATTTAATAGGCTCTCGCCTTTACTTTATAACCCAGAACTTCTTTCAGCTTCCCAAGTGTTTCTGGGAGTTCCCAGGGAAATGCCACACAAACTCATGAATGGTGTTTCCACAGCGTAGCAATGAGGAACAATGAAGAACCTTCATCTGGAGTGAACGGCCGGAGAAGGAGATCAAAGCGGATAGTGAGGCCTGTGTAGAGGTCTAAACCTGCAGATATCATCCCAGAAGCGGTGGAACTTCTCATTCGAGGGTCCCTCCCACTGCATATCTCCCCCTATCCAGGGCAGAGCCTATGACTTCCTAGAGCCCAGGGTTGTACACAGAGGCTCCTGGACTCCATCTTGTCTCTCTTTGGAGGGCTCACACGTGATCTCACACACCAGGAGTGAGTATCTATATCCCACACAGATACCGTTTGTCTACCATCCCAAGAGTTTTCTCTAAGAATATACCTCTTCTGCTAGGCTTTTGAGAACAAATACAATAAGCTTGAAAACAAAAATGAGTCCATCTTCCCAGTGATTACCCTCAACGCAACAAGGCAGAAACACTTCAAAGTAGAGGTCCCTGTTGATTCTGATGTTCCAGGCACCAAACATCTCCCTGAAGCCCTACTTGGACTTCCCTGTGTCCTCCAGTGCCAGAATGCTCTGAGCCTCCCAGGTAATATTTCTGTATGGTAAGATGAAATCTTTGCAATAGATGATTCCTGAGGGCACTGGGTGAGAGTTAAATGATTTCACCTAATACAATGTTTTTGGGGGAGAGAAACAGTTTTGTTTTTGGGGGAGAGAAACAGTTTTATTGAAATAATTCAAGCCTAGTCCTTCAGACTAACTTAAAATATAACAGCGTATGGTTATTAATCTTCAGAAATCATTGAAACTAGTTTAAAGAAGGGCATAAAGTCTCCATAGACAGTTGGCAAATTTCAAACCGAACATTTAATTTTCCCATGATTTAGCAGAGATGCTCTGCAATTTGTAGGTTTGTGAAGGTTAAAATTAATCAGACCACATGGTCTCTGGAGTTGCAAAATCATGACTGGGGGTTTAGGAAGGGCGTCTTCAGCAGCAAATATTTGTTGGGGTGTGTGTGTGTGGGGGGAGCCTCGTTTTAAACATAAGACAGAAAGTGAAACTGATATTCTTCATGCATTTCTTTGAGTTGCAGCCTGGTCTGGCATTCATTTAAAGCAAATATTGCTGGTGCTCTGCCTCCGCTGCAGCAGGACAAATCAGAAAGGGTCTGAGAACAACCCATTGACTGGAAGCATTCAGAGACCCTTGATGTGGATTGGGGCCGGGTCTACTGGAGAGCATCCTCAAATTATGTGTTCTGTGTTTCAAAGAAACCGCAATTTCTCTTCCCTTCTCCTGGTCCCCATGCTGTGGAATGTGGCATTGTGAGGAGGCCGGGAAAGGAATGAGCTTTTTGGGGTGTGGGGTGGGATGGGGAGTGTCAAGGGCTGAGATTCACATCTCAGAAATGTCGCTTGCTCGCTGCGATACCCTGGGCAAGTCACTCGGCTTCCGTATTTCATTTTCGTCATTTGTAAAATAAGGCAGATTCTTTTTGTCTTTCAAATATCACCCATACTTACCACTGGGAAAACTTCTTGGGCAAATGATGGGATATAGAAGATATTTAAGGAGCCTTCTTTGACTTTGGTACTACACAATTGTGCCTTTTTATTATAGTTGGGCTCTAAAGAAATGAAAGGACCTTCTGGAACTTATGTTGAAAAAAAAAAAAACAAACAAGCCATTTTCCCTTCCATTGGCTTTTCCTTCATTAATTATAACTGAAGGGCCCTAGGCATTTATGTGACCCTAGGGGTATCCCCAGGGATCCCATAGGTCAGACTAAGGGGAAGTAAAATCTGGCAGGAAGGGTAAGGGTCTTGAGCGGAGGAGGCCACCCTCAAACACCCTAAGAATACTCAGCTACTTGGTGCCCTACTCACCTCCACAAGGGCATTCTCACTGTGTCGTTGTGTTTTGGAGCCTGTAGCAAAACACAGGCTGTGTCACTGGCAGGGTCTTACACATGGGACAAGTGCAATATTCACTTGTGGAATGTCAGCTGAGCTTGGATTTGGAGAAGCCTGACCAGAAGATGGGGAGGAGGGGTGCTGATGGAAACTTGTTTATGGGACTGCTCCTGCTAACAGAGAAGGAAGCAGCTGCCTGGCTTCCTGTGGTTGCTGAGTCAGTTGTAGGGATGGTTTGTGGATGCCCCAGGCTTCTGGCACTGACCTGCAAGGCAGAATGAATGAGAACAAAGTATTTTAGGCCCCCTAAAAAGGCTTCATTGCCATAGATTTCTCCTTTAGTGCTTCATCTTTAACTCCAAACACAGGCGGCAGCCACTTGGCCTCCCATGGAGCTCAGTCTTGTTGGGCAAGCTCTGGCAAAGGTCTGATAAATCTTTATGATACGTCTTCCATGATAAGTTGTCACCCTCAGTAATTCTACCTTCTTGTAACTTCTTGGCTTAGAGGTTCACATTCTCCACCCTGAAGTTTTTGTACTGTGCATGCTTTCCTCACAGTCTCCATTCTTTCCTGGCCAAGCTCTGGTTCCTTAGTCAACACCATATCCCCTTCCTCACATTATCCAATTCCACCTCCCCTCCCCCACTCCTTCTCAACTATGTCGTATTTGACTAAAAACTCCCAACATGGTCAAGCCCAGCTATTCATCTATACTGATTTGGACCTAAGCTCCTGGACACAGCTGAAAACAAACAAACAAAAAAAGAAATCCATGTAGTTGTGATGATTGCACCAATGTCTTTAGAGATTTTTTTATGTATAAGTATTTTGCCTGTGTGTATATATATGCACCATATGCATACAGTGTCTGTGGAGGATTGTTAGAATTTGAGCTATAGATGGTTGTGAGCTGCCACATGGGTGCAGAGAACCAAACCTGGGTCCTCTGCAGGAACAGCTAGTGGCTTTAACCACTGAGCCATCTCATTTGCCTCTGGACTATGCTTAGACTGATGGCCACACGTCCTCAATTTTATACCTTTTATTTTGCAAAAAAACCTCCCAGAGAGCCTCACTTGAAGCTAATATATTTGCCCCATACTATGAAAAAAAGTAGATGCATCACACTCCCATATAATTCAAGCCCTCAGTGTTCTTGGAAAAGTATGTCTATGTTAGTGCCATGCTCTCTTCATGGATGGAAAATACTTATCTTTATATCCATGGATTAGTTCAGCTCGGAGCCTTCATCAAAGAAACTTCTTTTTGCATTACAGGGCAATAATCTAGAGACTTACAGTCAGTCAGTGTGTAGAGAATGAGACTTCTGAATGCTCAGTCCTAAATGGAACATCTATATCACATCCTTCCCCAAGGCTCAGAGAGCATCACAGAGGAGGGTGGTAAAGAAGAGACAGNAAGATTATAAGAGCCAGAGGAAGTAGAGGATTGTTATGGGAAAGCGTTNGCTAGTAATGACAGNGATGTTGTATACATGAACTCACAGAGGCTGTGGATGTAGGCTTAACCATGCCAGGATCAAGCCAACCAAAATGTCAGTATTGATGGAGGGGCTCATGGATCCCCACTCCTTGCTAAGAAGCTGTTGGCAGTTGGTGGCTTTGGCCAGAGAGAGTTGATGTACATTGGATTCNGACTCTGGTAGACTGCCCATGTTCCAGTGAGTATTCCTAGACCCATGCACACACTGACAACCCTAAGTGAACTTAGTGGGGTTAAAATAACTGTACATGAAGTTGGAGAGGAAAATGTTGTTGGAGATTAAATCCCTTAAGTCATGATTTTTCTCATCAACAATCAAATGTCATCTACTAAGTCCTGCCCTTTGTCCCCAGCCTTGGGAAGGTCCCTCAGGACTGTCAGCACTAACAACAACCACTGTGAGGGTACCAGCTATGTGGCAGGGATGACCTTGTCACAGAAACTTAAACTCTGTGATTTCTGGATATTAAAGAATTTCTGATTCTCTGCATCAAATCTTGGGAATAAGGGAAGTTTGGTCCTTCTGAAACCCTGGCTTCTTTCTACAGGCCACAACCAGTTTGGAGACATCACTGCTCTCAGTCCTCTTGTTCTCAGAAACTTTATTCCTCCTTCTCAAGAATACAGAGCATGGGGTTAATTAGGGTTTTTATGATTGTTGTTGTTGTTTGGTATCGTTTTGTGAAAACAGAGTGTCGGGGAGCATTTTACCAACCATAATATCCACTTCCCCGGGGATGGGTGACAAAGTCTTGTGGAGCTGAGTGAAGCAGAGGCTGTGTCTCAGGGTCTCATCCTTTTGGGAGTGTTGTGTATCAGAAACAGCTACTGGTGGTCTCAAGGAGAGGGCTCGCTCTTGCTCCTCATTTGATAAGTGAGAGTTAGATGATTAGATTTCTAAAATTAAAATAAATTTACATCATTTTCTACTTCCCTCTCCTCCTTCCAACTTCTTCTATATATTCTCTTCTCCTGCTGCCTCTCAAAATTCTCATTGCCTCTTTTTCTTTGTTTGTTATTATATATATATATGCACATGTATGATTGTATTATGTGTGTGTATGTGTGTGTACAAACATGTAAATACAAGCTACTCAGTCTGTTTAGGTTGCTTGGTTCTGGATGCAAAGTACTTGTAACTCCTCAAGTCTAATTTTAATAGCTATTTTGAATGATACCATGAAAAACATCAACTAAAAATGTTTAGGGTTCTTGAATGTAAAGTCGTAAGAGAGCAGGCTGAAGTGTCCAAGTCTTCGGTGGCTCATCAGTTTCCTGGTACTAAAGCCAGTCTGTGAAGTGACACAAATATCTAAGTTCTGATATGTCACAGCTGTGAATTCACAACTGAGCCACAGGGCCACACTTTTTTATGTCTTCCTCCTCAAGGGGAGACAGAACAGTTCATGCNNGGGTGGTGGGCATGAGGTTTCCTCCTTCAGATAGTGATTTAAAGGCAGCCCAAAGCACTGTTGTTAACAGTAGAGCCTGAGAATGGGACCTGACGACTCTCCTTCTGAGTTTGGAGTTCTTCCTTTGTGAAGAAAGCAAAACATGTTTCTATTCTCTTTGGTTGTTTTGAAGGGCTTTGGTTGTGTGAGGTTCTTAGCACAGGAAAAGCCCTTCGCGAGTGTNATCAACAGTGATTATATTATTTATTGTAATTATTCCTGTCGAGTATCAGGCTGAAAGATGAAAGGAGGNGTTCTTACAGGTGATGATGGACTGGGGGTGCAGNTGTCTTTCCTGGTACCCCTGATGACAGNGGTATAGCTACTTCCTCTGTTTGGTAAGCTCAGCTCTAGTTATCATCTGCACACCCCCCTCTCCTAAGCTCTCGAAGNTGGACTCCTCTGTGCCAGCACCATAGAGAACTCATTTCACTGACTTCTGTTGCTGAGACAAGGGCGTAGCTTAGAAAGCTTGCTCTTACTCCTGGGAAAAAGTGATGAGATGTAGACTTGTCTTGGAATGTCTCTNCTCCCTCTCACAGACCATGACTCTCCACATTTCTCTACATCTTGAATTGCTTAGTGGAGCTTAGTGTCCTAACTTACTGCCCAGCAGTCCTATGTCCTTTTACNTGTGCCCTCANAGAACCAGGGGACTCATGAAGACCTTGAGCCACTGGTCCACTCAGTCTCCAGATTCTTGGTTTCTGACTGGGAACTAAACCAGTGGTTTTGTAGAAGATCAGGCNTGGCACTGGACANTCTGGAATCAGATCTGCCCTGCCATTCAGTAGCAAGTAACTTAGGCAGGATGCAGAACCTTCCAGAATCTCTATTTGTGGTGAGAGNATGAGGATGATAACGGTATCNAGGCTGATGTAGTAGAGTGGCCATGGCTGGTGAATATACCCNTGATGGGGCTTGAAGTATAAAGGAAGGTGTGCAGTGTTATATATGGTATGATCCCAATTGCTGTTTGCAGAAAAGTAATACATCCCAGAAAAAAAGATGAAAAGAGGGTCACCAAGAAGTTTGCGTGGTTAGGTCATTGCTGTGAACTGGTCAGAGAATTTGTGGTGATAAGTGATGATTTCCTCTAAGGATTCATGCTCTTGTCAACATGAAATAAAACACTTCCACCAAAGAACCTACTCCTAAAAGGTACACTTTTTTCAAGGTGTTTGCATTCCCATAGAAAAGATACACCTACAGAGAAGGCTGACCCTGGAGCCCTTAGGGAATGACCAGGTNAGTAGTGCTGGCTGGCCTCCTGGGCCAGACTTGCAGGAATTACTGATAGGCAGTGAGAGCATCTTGAACTAAACTTCACCTTCAGGCAGCAGAACACCCGGAGTACTGCTAATCATGCCACGCAGGTGTGTAGGCAGCTCACCAACCCCGATTGCTGAGGATTCCAAAATGGCTGTGGTCCAAATCAGCGAATTATGTTTAAGTGTCTTTGGTGTTTTAGGTGCTAGAGATGAAAGCCGGAGCCACTTAGTTATTAAGGATACACTCTGCCACTAAGCTACACTTTGAACNTCTTTTATTTTCATTTTACACACACTGGTATTTTGCCTGCATGTATGTCTGTGTGAGGGTGTCGGATCCCCTGTAGGTGGAGTTACAGGCAGTTGTGAGCTGTCATGTGGGTGCTGGGAGTTGAACCCAGGTCCTCTGGAAGAATAGCCAGTGCTCTTAGGCACAGAGCCATGCACATCTTTTAGTATGCCTGATCTCATACTAGATANTGAAATTTTTATCCTGTTCTCATGTTTTTATAAAAGTACNAACAGGATAAGAAAAATCCTTTGCATGCTAGAGTGAAGGTCCTTTTAGTGCTCACAATACCTGCTTCTTAGAAATGAATAGTTANACACACATTTATTCATTCCTAGGGATATACAAAATTAATTTCCACCTCTTTCCATGGCTACAAATGATAAACATGTAGCATGAAAGGGAAAAAAATGAAGAGTCCTAGGATTAGACACAGCTTATAAAAACAAGACCACTCCTGGATAGGAAGACCTGGAACTTGGGGACAAATGCAGGGTCTGCCTTGATATCTGAACCTTGATAGCTCCCTGGTGAGAAGAGAAGGGCTGTCTAGAGGGGGTCACAGCTGGGCATCATGCCAGTGTGTTAGTGAACATTCTGTGACTATAAAAAAAACAACACCCGAAAAGTCAACTTAATGAAAGAAGAGGATATTTTGGCTCACAGTTTTGGAGGTTTCCATCCATGGCCACTTGGTTCCCCATGTTCTAACAGGTGCAGATGATGGAGGAGATGTACTTACTTCATGGCTAGGAAGCAAGGAGAGAGACAGAAGGGGCAGGGATCCCAATATGACCTTCAAAAGTCTGCCTCTAATCACCAAAATTCACCAACTAGTCTTCATCTACTCAATGTCCCATCACCCCCCAATAGCACTACAGATGGGGGACCATATCTACAATACATGACCCTTTGGGAGACGGGCATTTGAAATCTGAATGTTGACACACCCTGAGAACACTGCCCATCCATGTCTTAGCTTCTCTTGGTCTTGT
>LZPO01116988.1:11115-24219 GCA_001675575.1 Neotoma lepida | reverse complement strand
GCACGCACGCACATGCTCTCCTAACTCTACGGATCATGATGCCTCATTCATAAAGCTGTCTTTCAGAGTTCTGAGGGTTGAATGAGAAAATTGATGAATGATGCTGGGGACATGCTGGGTTCGTTTNGTGAATGGCAGCTGTTATTTCTTCCGCCATGACAAACAATGCTTCTGTCATGGGTGAGTTTTGCTCCCGTGAAGCTTAGTGGGCAATGCCTCTTGGTCCTGTGTTGGGGGAATGTGCACCTTCGTTGAGAAGAGTCTCACAAGTCTTCTAAGAAAGGCAACTTTGCCTGTTGATGGATAGCAGTAAGATTTCTGCTGCCATTTTTTGTAAAGCAAAGCAGAACTTTAAAAAAAAAAAGGTTAGTGTAATTCAAGACCTTAACTTTAAGGTACTCAGAAGACTTGAAAATCATGTTGTAGAGTTTCCTTATTATGAGTGGTTTGGAAAATTCCTTTTTTTTTTTTTTGAGATTGGCTTTCATGTTAGTCCAGGCTAGTCCCAAACTCATTATGTAGCTAAAGATGACCTTGAATCTCTTATCCTCCTTGCTTCCATCTTCCAAGTAGTGGGATTACAGGCATATACCACCATGCCCAAATGCAGAAAAAAAGTCCTATAAATCTTCACTTTCCTTTACTGGTGGAAAGTAGAGGTTAAAACTTGTTTTCTGAGCCTTTCTACCAAAGGGGTTCATAGAGCGAGAGTCTTTTTTTTTCTTCTTTTTTTCTCCTTTAATGCAGAGGGATGGCTCATTATCAAAAGTTAAATGCATATCATCACAAATGAAAACATTATGATCTTGTTTTCTCGGCATCATCTGGAAACTCTGCATGACTGAAAAGAACACATAAGATCATCCCAAATCAGGCTTCAGCTTTATTCAGTCTCTTATTACCAGCACTAGGCTCTTCTGCTTGGACAAGCAGCTAGCAGACGGGACAATACGTATCCTGCCAATTATAACCGATAACACAGAGAACGAACCATGTCCCGTATTGGTTTTCACTGTTTTTGAAGGGCTGGCATGCACCTTATCTCATTGATACTAAGCCTAGTTCAAGGTGTGGGAGAAGCTGGAGTTGCATGGTGGGGAGGGAGGAGAGAGGATGAAAATACATCAAACTCATGTAGAAGATTAATTTTTAAAATCCTGAAGAAAGAGAGAGAGAAGGTAAGTCTGCTGTGTCAGGGTGCTTGTGGTGACTGATTTCACGTATTAAGTTGACTAGATCAGGAAATACCCACGTATCTGGTTGAGCAGATGAGATGAGTGATAAATGAGAGGGCTCAGCAAAGCACATCGCTTCTGCCAAGGTACATCGACATTGTTCAATCTGTTCAGGGTCTGAACAGAACAAGAAGAAACTTGCCCTCTTTCATCCTCCTTACGTGAGCTGAGCTGTGTCTCGTGACTGGGTTGGGGTTTACGCCATTGGCTTTGCCAGTATTCAGACTTTCAGCTTCACGCTGAATCCTAACACTGGCTATCCCTGGTGCCTAGAACCAGCCCTCTCTGTGCACGTGATTTGCTCTGGCTCTGCAGAGAACCCTAACACAGACCCCATCAGGCCACCCTTTTACTAAGACATTTCTCTAAATATGGCTCTAAACTAGGGATTCTCAAGTTGTGGGTTNTGACCCCTTTTGTGTGTGTGTTTGTGTGAAATGATCTTTTCATAGGTGTCACCAAAGACCATCGGGAAACACATTTATATTACAATTTATAACAGTAGCAAGTTACAGTTATGAAGTAGCAATGAAGATAGTTTTATGGCTGGGGGGGGGTCACCACAACATGAGGAACTGTATTAAAGGGCTGCAGCATTAGGAAGGTTGAGAAGCACTGCTCTAGACTAAATCTGAGATGAACTCACTTGGAATTTAAGTGGGAAACACTGTCAACATTTCCTTTCATGAGTCAGGGATTGTTAAATCTTCTCAAAAAATAGGGAATCCATGTGGGAAGGACCTGAAGGAACAGGAAGCCAATGCTTGGAAGAATGTGCCATTCCCTCAAGAAGCTCTTGGAATCTTCAAGGTACTGTAGATCAAGATAAACATTTGGACCTTGTGATCTCTAGCTTATGGTGCATCCATGAATCCCTGCCACCCGGAGGACCATCCAACCTTCCATGGTTGTGCTCTCTTTTCTCTCTGCTCATCCTCTCTCCTAACCTGGTTGGTTAGGATTTCCCCGGGGATGAAGCTTGTTGCTTGCATGCTTCCCAAACCTTCTGAGAAAGCACAAGGTTTGGCCATGTCCTTGACTTCTCTCCTGCCTCCCTGCTGGCNTGAGATGTTTTTAGGGGCAGGAAACTGTGGCTGCCTGTAACAATTCATAAACCTGAAGAGTTTGAAGCACGATGGGGGACTTCAAATATGAGCGTGGTTACTTGCTGCCAATGGCAATTTTCCAGAGGGGAGCGGGTGGGTGTGGGGTGGCTTTGAGATAATACCAGGAATGTCATATAATCAGCGTCTCTGGCCATCAAGGCNGGGGGATTGCTCACTCTGGATCCTTTTATGCCTCTTTTAATAACCAGTTGATGATTGACCATGCATATGAAGGGAAAGATTAAAGATTTCTTAACAAAATTTTTTGGCCTGAACTTCTGGCATATATATTTACAACAGCCAATTACGTGAATAAATGTTAAGAAATAGGTTTTGGTAACATGTCTTATTCCATCTTGCTCAGGCAACTAAATGTACATTTTTAAAGCAATTACAGCATTGGCATTTTTCATTTCTCTATTGGATATGAGCAGTGCGTGCCAGTAATAGGAAGATCTCCGGGAGAGGGTCTATTGTTATGGGGTCAAACTGAGGCAGACATCTGTTTAGAAGACTCAGGCTCATCTCTCATTTCCCCAAAGCACCTCATCAAGGTTAAAGGAGAAAAATTTGGCTTCTCCTTTTATGTCTCAGGCCCCTAAATCTATCCTGAACTGTGCAATTGTGTTTTCTTGAGAAGCCAGAGCCAACTATGGATCAGGTGTCTTTGCTTTACCTGGCCTGGCTNAAGGCAATAATCAAGTTCAACACTTAATTGTCAAATTTCCTGTGTTGCTTTTGTGCTGTTTAGACGGGGTTCCAGAATGCTTGTAAAGACCAGGCCATAAATAAAATAAGATTGCACATAGGGGTTTGGAAAATGCAACTTTTTATGAAGCCCCAGATGNAGAGCTGAGGGACTTCAGGGTGAAATATTTAATTACTTCATCATCGGAAACTAATTACCAATCGGGGAACTGTTTTTGTTTCAGAACAGAGATTGATTAGTGGGATCACGAATGTTCCAGTTTCCCTACTACTGATTACATCTTTCACAGAAGAAAAATGGGTCCGTTTTAACAAGCTCCAGTCAGACTAGACACAAGCAAAGTTCTCGAAGAGTGATTGCCCAGGATTAGTGTTATTCAATAGGCAAAGGGGTATTGAGTTCAGAGTTTTTCCTGGTAGACTATTAGAGATAAATTTTGCATTGGGGATTTCCTCTCCTGGAATAGGTGAAGTTGTATTTTTCATTCAGGAAGTTAATTTGTTTGTCCCACCAAGTGTTTCAATCAGTGTTATACATGTTTGGGCCTGGGGCCTTGAAGCTATGTTTTGTCCCAGATATTGGACATAGAAATATTGTTTAAAGACAACGTTTAGAAAATTAGGGCTTCNGGANCAATTTTAGGATGCTGAAGCATAGAAGCTGTGACTACCTGATGGACCACCGTGGTGCCGAGAAGTCAGATTCAGGTGGGGCCGAACATGATGTAGAGACATTTTGGGGGTGTTGAAAAATGCCTTGTAAGACAACCATAGTCCAGACTTGCATCTTCTTGCCATGATGTCTCCATATCACAGAGGTNTCCTACCTTGTGCTCACTTGCCTTTGCCTTGGTCAATTTTGCTCTGTGGAAAGATGAGTTTAAACCAGTGTGTCAATGGGTCTCTCTAAAGATGGAAAATTTTTTCAGAACCCAAACTGTAAATGGGGTGTGGGTCTTGAAATAATGCTGCTTAAAAAGATGTCTTCCTACTGGGTCCTGCTGTGGATAACATCAAGGGGTTCTCTAGTGCAGTATGGAGAGTTCCAGGAAGAAGCTGGATCTGGACCTACCATTTATGGTGTGTCTCTGGATACATTATTGATCAGTTACTGCTTACCCATGAGGATCAAATGAGATAGGGACTGTAAGGGGACATTGAAATGGTGAGTCCAGATGAAAATGGTTATTTCATTTGGCGANGAGGTGGGGTGCTATACATGGTGACTTATAACGTGATTTATCATGCCCTTCCCAGTTCCAATCCACACTGGAATCAAGATTTCTACTTGGAGATAGGGGCAAATTCTAGTTTACAGACTGAGAGCAAATGTGAGCTTCTTTTAGACTAGTGTGTGTCTGGACAGCTAGCTTAGTGATCACCTGGCTTGCCCGACTTCCTGTGGTTGGCTATGGTGAGCCCAGGCTAGAACAGGACTTTCTCTGAAAAGAGATAAAGTGTATGTAACTTAGACAAGAAANAGTTACTGCTGGCTCAGGGAAGGATTTGAAATTAAGTTAAGTGGCAGAGCTCAAAAGCTTCAATAGTAAAAGTCTTCTAAATTCATAGCAACAAAAAGTAACTCAAAATCCAGTGTAATGAATGTGAGATATTCCTGGCCTAGGCTTGCAACTATTGTCTGCTATGAAATGTGGNAATTTTTATGGTACATNCAGTATATTCAAAATTTTCTGCTCTTCNAGAAGCATTCTGGTTTAATCACAGAAAACAAAGACTTAATATTTTCCTATTGTCTTTTTNAGCATGTGTCAAATTCATACATCTTTGGACTCTATTGTGTTAAAATGTTTGCCTTACTGACTTGAGTTTTATTAGAATCTGTACATGAAGTTTGGCTTGGGATGAGANCAGACTGTCTAGTCTACCACTTTCTGAAATGTCCTAAACATACTAAAGCCATTTTGTATTGCATGCTTATGCAAAACAATGACCTCAGCATTGATGATCATAAGATCAAAATATCAGTAAACTCTGGGGGAAAAATTGATGTTCTGTCCAGTACTATAAAATATTCAGCAAAAATTCAAACTTTTAAATAGAAATGAAGAGCATATCCACCTCATTAGTATGCAGATCACTTTCTTCTTTAATAAATGATAAAAGGATATGTACTACAGAATTATTTTAAAATAATTTTAACGTGGTACCTTTACTAATTCGAGTAAAATAAATTCGTGGTTTGTTATCAGTGCACACTTGATTTGTATGCCTACTTTATTGACTTGTACAGCTAGCATCATAAGAAAGTTCTTGGATGAAAGATGTTTTGATGAAGTGGCAGATCTACCAAGTTCCCAGTGTACCTGCTGGTGACAGGGTAGAGGGTGAAATAGGGAGAATGATAAAATCCAGGAGGGTGAGGATTTATTTTATTTATTTATTTATTTATTTTTTACTTCTCTCTAGAACTAGGCTTTCAATAAAGCAAAAGATGATTTGTGTTGTGGTATTTTATTTGTGCTCTAACAAATGAAGCTTGTCTGAAAACCAGAAGGAGGAGTGTGGTGGTATTTTATCTATGTCACTCAATAAAATTTATCTGAGGATCAAAGGAAAAAGGTCAGCCGCTAGCCTTGCAATGTTAGCACATTCCCTTAATCCTATCACCTAGCAAGGGTCTCTGTCTGGAACTGTGAGTTCCAGGTCACACTAGGAACAGAGTCAAGTGTGGAGACACATGCCTTGAATCCCAGCATCAACCATAGAGTTCTGGAGGTCTGTGCAGATAGACAGGAAGTGATGTAGCTTGGTGGAGATCGGAAATGTGTTAGCGCAATGGACAGGCATAAAAAGCCTGCTTAGACAGGAAGTCTTTCTCTTTGCTTCGCTCTCTTTTAGAAGCAGCGGCGTTGTTGGTAAGGTGAGGCTGGCGGCTGTTCCTAATTCCTCTGATCTCTGTCAGATTTTCACCCTATTTCTGGCCCTATGTTTTTATTTAACGAGACTGTTTAGAAATTCGTCTTATAGAGGAGCTGGCCGTTAGTTAACCATAGAGGTCTGGAGGTCTGTACAGACAGACAGGAAGTGATAGAGCTGGGCAGAGAGAGGAAGTGATAAGGCGGAGTGGAGAGAGGAGCTCCTTCTCTTTCAGCAGAGGATTTCCTAGGGGTAAGAACTAGTGTCTTGCTGCTCTTCTCCTCTGCTCTTTCAGCTTTTACCCCAGTATCTGGCTCTGGGTTTTTTTTTATTAATAAAACCGCTTAGCAATTCATGTTATGGATTTGATTCTCCATTTTCTATTTAGACTAAAGGATCAAGCCAAAGCGTGTGTGTGTGTGTGTCCCTATAGCTACATATCTATATCTGTATCTACATCTATGTTTGTATCTTGTGGAGTCCATTTAATGTAGCTCAAATGAATTTGTGTTTAGAGTTGACCTCTTGGCATTAGGTAACCTATCAGCAGGATTGTTGTAGCTGGAANTTTCTCTGGTCTTGCCNATCCCACGGTCAGGACAAATCTCTCCCACCGGCATCCCACAGCCCCTTGGTCCCAAGTAAACACACAAAGGCTTATATTATTTGCAAACTGTATGGCCTATGAGTCAGGCTTCTTGCTAGCTAGCTCTTATAACTTAACCCATTTCTATTAATCTGTATGTTGCTATGTGGCCATGGCATTACCANTCTGCTGACATCTTGTTGCTTCTTGGGCAGTAGGCNGGCATCTCCTCAACTCCACCCTTCTTCCTCTTGTCTTCAGTTTGAATGTACCACCTAACCTTATCCTGCCCTGCCATAGGCCAATGCAGCTTTATTTATCAACTAATCAGAGCAACATATATTCACAGTGTACAGAAGGACATCCCACAGCAGATTGTCTCTGGAGAAAGCTGATCCTCCTTCTCCTAGCAGCCATTAATTACACATCTCTCTAAGGGTGGGGCTTTGCNAGGTTAAATTTTCCCCATCCACACTGGTGCATCAACTCAACTAGTGTTGGCGTTGTGTAGGTCTTGTTATTAATCTAGGTGGCTCTTAATCTACATCAAGTTAATGGCCAAGATTAAAGTTGATAGACAGAATCCAGTATATTTATTTTGTGGTGGTTATGTTTGGTATCTTGCAAAGAGGATTTTAGGGGGTGAATGGGAAGTGACTGAGGCAGGATCTCATGTAGTAGAAAATGACCTTGAACTTCTGTTTTTCCTATCTCCACTTCTCCAGTGCTGGGATTACAGGCATGTACCACCATGCCTGCTACAAAGGGGATTCTTAAATAAGATGCCTTTGATATTGACGTTCCATGTTTTCTTGTATTCTATAAACGTCTAGAAAACCCAAGTATTAGTGTAGATTGTAGAGGGGATTCCCTGTGAAGCCCTTTTGTATAGAAAGTGGAGCCNAGAGATAATTCTTTTGAGCTCTTGGTTTTTGGAGTACAGATAAATTTTTAGCAATTGTTTTCATTTTTAAATATTTATTGTCTGCCGGTAAGTTATCCAAATTACATAGAAGTTTCTTATTTGGCCCTCACAACAGTATTATGAAATAGGTTCTACTGATATACAAATGCTACAGGTGAAATTGATCTACCTAATCTACCTGAGGTCCCCCAGTTTGTATGCAGCATCTAGGCTGGCACTGTCATTCAGTCACTGGGTTTCTTAACCTCTGATCCTCCTGCCTCTCATCTGCCTTCACTGCCCTGATACCAGGACCCAGCATCTGCCCTGGTTCCCCAAAACGAGGCTGCTGCCTTTGAAGGCAGTAGTTTGTGCTGGTGTTTCCTTCAATTATGGGTGGTGATTGGACAGTAACATATACTTGTCAAAGGCATTTAGGACACAGAAGCCTGTGATGACATGTTGACAAGGCTACTGAAAGCCATTACACTTGCTGGTCATGGGGCAGAGGATGGAGTGGCAGCATGGGGAGAGAATTATAAAATCAAGGAGGGCAGGGGCATGTCATGTTTTCCTTGACATCTCCCTGAGTCGCATAGAGCTTGATATCTCCTAAAGCTAGAATTTCAACAAATAAAAAGGTGATTTGATTCTACATTTTTCATGTAGGTCAAAGGCACAAACCAAGAATTTTTTTTTGGTAACAAAATGATGGTGTTAATTATATTTCTTCTTTAGTAAACCGCTGAACTGTGAACAGTGCAGGCATGAAGTCTCTTCTGGGATGTCTGCAATCTACTGGGTAGATTGTGGACTCCTTTTTAATGGACTTTTGCTCACAGAGCTAAGAGCATGGGCCACCTATTATGGTGTGTGTGTGTGTGTGTGTGTGTGTGTGTGTGTGTGTATGTGTAGAGTTTCTGAATTGTGTTGCTGTCCTGAGCCCTTAGGCCCTGTCCTGGGCTTCCTACCGTGAAAAACACTTCTTAAGTTAAGGCTGTGGTTTTTTGGAAACTGCTAATAACAAGCAAACATACCATCAGGAGGGAAGAATATTAACCTACCACATGTCCCTAACACTTGACACAGATTACAGGATATAGACTGTGAGGAAGGAAGATTAGAAGGTAGAGGTGGGAAGGGGGTAGAAGGTCCCCAGGGTAAAGATCCTGGATAATGGAGGATGATGACTCATAGTATGTCTACTCCCTGATGACATAGGCACTTCCACTTCCTTGAGGACAAGAGGCATTCTTTGCTTTCCTGCTTCCCCCAGGTCCTGCCCTTAGTCCTTCTGTGGAAGATGCTCCACGCATTGCATGGCATTCTGGGTGAAGAGTGAGTGGAGGGAGGAGCAGACAGGCTTTGGCTTTTCTTTGTCTCCATCACTGTGGGAATGGCCATGAAAGGCTCACCGGGAGAGATAGGGTCAAAGCAGAGAAACATAAGAAGGGTTTACCAAGCTCAGATCCAGGTTGACGTGTTGTAGCAGGTATGGAGGATGTGGACATTTGAGTTCCGTTCTGCCCTCATGGAGGGGAATGCTTCCTGAGAAGCTTGTGAGACTTGTCACACTATAAACAAGTCACATCATTTAAAATAGATGTTTTTACATGGTGTATAGTGTGACAAAACGATAATGTCTATTTCCTGATAGGATGTACAGAGAAGGGCATACCATCACTGTTACAGAATGCTGGCCCAGAATGTATAACCTGGTTCTAATTAGGAGAAAACACTAGCAAAACTTAAGGCAGTTGTCTTTAAAAAAAAAGGCATGGTCACGTGATGTCAGATCCTGAATGGGAACTAGGAAAAGAGAATCAACAAAATCGAAAGATGTTTGTTAAAATGGATCTAGCAAGATGATAGTACAATGGGAATATAAGCTGTGTGTGGGACAGTCGTGCTGCACCAAGGTTAATTCATGGTCTCCGTGACTGTACTGTGGTGTATAGGAGACTATCCTTGCTCTAGGATGCATAATCTAGCAAGCATGTATAGACTCAGTAGTGCTTTGTGTCTGCAAGTCACTCTCCAGGGGTTCAGAAAGGACTTAGCAGAGAATGGCGGACCAGATGTGCTAGAGTGTTAACTTTGGGGGGAATCTAGTGAAAAATACATAGGCATTCTTTATATTAGTCTACAGCTTTCCAATAAATCTTGAGTACCTCAGTTGTTTCAAAATTAAATGTTTTAAAATGTGCTGTTCACGTCTGTAGTCCTACATCTAGGAAGACAAGGTATCATAGTAGCTCAGGAGTTTCTGGGTTCAGATCCTCACTGTACCATTCTGAGCCTGGATAGTATCGGAACACGGCTGAAAAGTAAATGAGCTGAAGCCTAGGAGGAGCTCTGAACAGTATAGGCACATGGTCAGTGTGCAATATGTGTAGCTCTTCTACAATCTAGTCCAAGATAAAATTGCCGATCATTACTTGTAAGGATGTAGATACAGGTCTGTTGATTGATTGTGCTATGTTCTNCAATAATTTACCTATTTCATCACTGTGCAATCACAGAGAATATCACAGCCATAAATATCACACCTGTAGGTATAGATGTACAAACTTAGGCCAAGAAAAGTCATGAAAGTCTACCTAAGCCCGCCCATCTCCTATGCTCATATTTGGAACAACTTGGAGCTGATCCCTGGTACCCTGTCAACTAATCCTGAAGGAAATTCTTCTTTGCAGGTGCAGCCCATATTACTGTCCCATTGGCCTACTTTAAAACCAAGTGAGCGAGGAATTTCCTGGGACAAAATACATTCAAGGGGCCTTCCATCATCCANGTTGTTATCTCCTTATCCACTGTCAGAACGTGTTGTGGTAGGAATGTCTGTGGTCGGGGGGTGGGGCATAGATTCNTCGAGTGGTTGTAGACTAATTCCTTGAACCAGTTAAAGAAATGTTGGCCAACCCCCAGTCCTTGGGGGTAGAAAGTCTCCTTGGCAGGGAAATTTAGCTCATAGCCTACCTCAGGACTCTAGAGCAACTATCTGTCAGAAAAAATTTATATATTTGCTACATACTCTGTGCATATTCTAGGGCACAATTGCCCAAGTTACAGCAAATATTTGGCCGTTCTGGAAACTAAAGATTTGCTAGGAAAGGGTCTCAAAGTCCCATTAGTCTTCAGTCATTGTGTTTCTTAAAAAAAATCAGAAAAAATAACAGGAGTTGACTGAATAGTCTTCATCAGGACTTCAGGGGACCTGGAAACTGGANTCCTGTCTCCTTGCACCCCGCGATCTGCAGCAGGGCCTCAACCTGACAGATGTTATTATTCTAAAGCAATCTCTGGCAACCCCAGTTGGGAGGGAAGCGCCTCTCAATTTGTCAGGGATCGTAATAATGTCCCTGTATTTGTTCACTGCTTTATAATGTGCATAGCTTTGTATTAGACATTTCTCTTGANTCTTAACAAGTATGTGGTTGGGCTGGAGGACATCCTATGATTCTTATGTGATAAAGCCAGGGGTTCCTGAGGCTAAACAAACAACTCATCAGCTAGGGCCAGAAGGTAGGACCTCAGGTTCAGCATGGGCACTCCATACTTACAGACTTCCAACTTCACTGTCCTATTGCAGAGCTTAGACTTTTTGGCAGGGCCACCTACAAATCATCANTGTGCTTATTCACTACCCTGTGTTCATCAAAGCCTCCCTGGCCTGCTGAGTTTAAGAATTTCTGGGTTCTCTCTCCAGCAGGAAATCTGGAAGGCTTAGGGGATATGGGAACCCTCAATGAGTTGTTTGAAAAGACAGGAAGCTGGGAGAGTAAATCTGCTGCCAGCCTGATTACAGACTAGTAGTAAACTATTGGAGCTGTGCTGAATAGAAGCTCTTGGTTTAAACCTTCTGGACAAAAGTCTTTTCTATACATGTTTCTCCATATTAATTATATGAAATAATGGGTTTCACCATAACATTTTCATACGTGTATACAATGTGCTTTGATTATGTTCACCTTCTATTACCCTTCCTTCTCCCATAACTCACCCCTTCCCCCCTTTAATGCTTTTAAAAATAGATTCTGGTATGAAAGAAAATGTGGTATTTGTGTTTCTGAGTCTGGCTTATTTCACTTAGCGTGATGATCTCCAAGTCCATCCATTTCCTAGTAAGTGACATGACTTTTGTTCTCCTTTATGGTGTAGTCTACTCCCTCGTGGGTGCATGCATGCACNCCATACTTTCTTTAGACACTCAACTGTTGAGGGACACCCAGTTATCCCATAAGTGCAAATCCAAATCATTCAAGTCATAAGGACTACCATCAAGGAAACAGATAATAACAAAATTTGGTAAGCCTGCAGGGCAAAAGGAACCTTTATCCATTGCTGGTGTGGGAACGTAAATTAGTTCACTGAAGAAATAAATCTCTGNAGTAGTTCTTCAAAGAACTAAAAATAGAATTACCATGTGACCTGTCACTCCCTATACATTTCCAAGTGAGGGTCGAAGATGCATTCACTCCTTTAGCTTTGGTGTTTCAACTGTGGAGCAGGTGCTGAGTTCTTCCTCTCTCATCACAGAGGTGAGAGTCTTAGAATAGAAATTAAGGACTTGAATTCTAGGTTTTCCCCTCAATGTCACCTTCTAAGATCTGAGTTATAAAATAGNTAATCTGATACCTGGAAAATTTCTTACTTTAATGTGACAAAGAAAGGAAAACCAATTTGGAAATTTCNTATGGATTGCAGACTATTCCTTAAATATGGACATTGTCATGGTAACAAGGATGCTAACAATGATAAAAAAAAAATCACTTCTGGGGAGTTGATTGCTATGTCTCTGTTTCATCCTCAGTCTCTCATAGGCAGTAAGACAAAAGCACAATGAATATAAATATAAATATAAATATAAATATTATATATGTGGAGGAACAAACTGAAAGGAATTGCAAATTGCCCTTTTGTAGTATTTCTATCAATTCAAGATATTTTTTTTTCCACGAGCATTTCCTTAGTGGAGATAAGTGTTTTCACAAGTAACTTGTAGAAAGCTCAATACTTTCATCCTCTCATAAGGTCAGATAAGCTGCCCCCGTCCTCCAGGAAGCCTTCTTAGATTCACTATTCATCCTTACTCAGCCTGGATGAAGCAGTCCATCTCTTCTGAGAAAAAAAAAAAGTGGGCTTGTATTTATCAAGTACACAAAGCTGCAATTCCCTGCCCATGCGTTCTCTCGCCCTTATCTTTGCATTTTCAATGTCCGCTGCAATTCCTGGTCTGTTAAGTTTCCATTAGGAAATATTTCTGAAAGAATAGACAAACATTTACATTTACCAGCTCAAGCAAGGCTTGGCTCATAAACACAATGGGAATTGATGTCAGGGAAATGTAGTTCACTTTTGCCATAAAGTGCTTGCATATTGCACGCTACAACACAGGCTCGCATGATCTTTGAAACCTCTTATGTGATTATCCCCATAAAATCCCCACGGGCTAGAAGGGACTNTCATGACCTCAGGCTGTTTGGAGCAGTTTCATATCTTCTTTACATGACATCTAGCCTATTTTCATTATGGGAAGGACGATTGACTTCANGTAAGACAGGAAGGATCAGAAGGTGGCTCTTTCCCCAGGAAGTCTTCAAAAAATCTTGCTGGCCTTTGGGAGTTCCCACCAGAGTATGGAACATAAGGAATCAGTATGATATGGGCGTATTTGTACAGGTTTTT
>LZPO01116987.1:583966-597395 GCA_001675575.1 Neotoma lepida | reverse complement strand
TGATGTGTGTGTATGTATGTATGTATGATGTGTATGTATGTATGATGTGTGTGTATGTATGTATGTATGATGTGTGTGTATGTATGTATGTATGTATGTGTGTGTGTATATATGTATGATGTGTGTGTATGTATGTGTGATGTGTGTGTATGTATATATGTATGATGTGTGTGTATGTATGTATGTATGATGTGTGTATGGGCATGCACAGGACATGGTGTCGTGTGGAGGTCAGAGGACAACCCTTTGGAGCCCATTCTCTCCTTTCACTCTTANGTGAGATCTGGGGATCAAACATAAGCAGTCAAGTGTGTGTGGCAAGNTCTTTTTACCCACAAAGCCTTCTCAGGGNCCCCTATGTCAAGTTCTTGCTGCCTCCNTGTCCTTGGGCAAAGCACTGATGACTTTCCCCAGCTTCAGTTATGACTGAGGTCATCGTTCTTCCCCCTTCAGAGGGAGGAACACAGTGAGGTCCAACTCCAAAACAGCATATGAGCATGGAGAGCAGCAGACACTTGGTGAGTAAAGTACCAGAAACAGTGGTCATTGGGCAGCTCTGNCATCCGTAGGCTGGCTGNAGTNGGGGAAGCAGGTGGTTATACCTAGCCAGATCAGGCCCTGAGTCCTGGAAGTTCTTACCAGTGTTGGCACTGGAGGTGTAGGGNATGTGCTCTGGGACAGGGCAGGGGTCCTGTGAGGCTGAAGCCCGATCTCCAGCATGTAGGGGCACCCAGTCTTGGCCTTGGTGAGAAGGGGGTACAACAAATGGTACACTTGGTAGTCTGTCAAAAGGGAGAGAACAACATGTAGATGGCAAGTGAATTATGGGACCTCAACGCTCAGCCAAGAGGCTGAGTGCCAGAGGCGGAAGGGAGAGGAGGCAGCAAGAGCCAAGAGCATCACTTCTGCGACCATACTAGGATACACACACACACACACACACACAGAGAGAGAGAGAGAGAGAGAGAGAGATATACACACAGAGAGACACCACACACACAGACACTCACATACACATAGATATATACACAGAGAGACACCACACACACACACAAATCCACATAGATAAACAAATACAGAGACACCACACACACACAGTGCCTAGCTGCCCATCCCACAAGTGTGATGTGGGAGTCAGAGCAGAGCCTCTGACCACAGCCTGTCTAAGTTCTAATTGTGGTANCTGGACCTGCTTATATTCTCTGAGCCAGTTTCCCCAGCTGGAAAATGGGGTTCACAATGCCTGCCTCCAGCTCATTGTTGGCATAGTTTCCAGCATGCTGACGTCCTGAGATAGGCACCCCACAACAGAACATTTCTTTCCCAACTTGCCTCCCTCTGAGGGCAAGCACTCAAGCAAAGCCTTAGAGAAATAAGACCCAGAACCTCACCTGCCAGGTGGGGTCCCAGCGTATGGGCAGAGCCTCTTCTCTTGTCTGATGAAGGAAGAGGTGGTGGNCGGGTCTGGTGTCTCTGGCAGCTCCTCATAGGTAAGGGTGGCACAAAGCCTCCTCCACAGACAACAGCTCACTCCGAACAGCAACAGCAGTCCCCCAGTGATGCCCCCTATCACCAAGGCCAGCTGCTCTGAGGCAGAGACCACCAGTGCAGGCTGTGAGCCAGAGGAGGAAAGCCACCCNCACGANAGACACACACCTCTGTCCTTGAGAGTGAGCAGAACTGGACAGTGCCCCATGCCGAGAATGGCACGTAAGTAGGTTGTTTGCTAGTCCCAGCCCAAAAGACGTTTCCCTTGGGAACAACTGGCCCTGAACTTGGATATGGTTGTGCTCAGAGTATAAAGCAAACCCTCCCTCATAGAGCCTCCACTTCCCTGGGTTCCTGGGTGGGGGGGAGGTTGAATGTGAGCTTGGGTGTGGGTGCCACACACTTAAGAAAAGTCCAGGAAGGAATCTGTGCCCCATGGCTTGGTATACCGAGCTCTTTTTTGGAGCTCTGTAGGTAGATGGAGGCTCCACGTGCCCTAGGCTCTGTAGTTAGTGTCCCCCACTCCACCCTCTATCAAGCAAGGGGAGCCCATGCTTTGGGCAGAAGGTGGCAGGCAGTGAAGCCTAGTGTGAAGGGGGAAAGGGTGGCAGATTGGAGAAATGGAGACCTAAGGACTCCCACATTTGCAGGGACCCCGGAGGTTATGCCTGGAGCCCCCAAGAAGGCTTAGAGGCTTGGTCTCACTTGCCAGTTGCAGGGACTAGGCAAAGCAGACTCCTGNGCAAGTGNGGGCATGGGTCTTCCCAGGTTCAGGGATATAGACAGGCTAGTGAAAAGGCGGGACCAGTACACATCCTAACCCGCAACCGTCTGCGAACAGCTAACCGCACCCTTCACTCNGTTTCCGAGGGCGGCAGGGTCCAGACAAGTGCTTGAACAGTCGCGGAGAGCAGACTCTACGCCCTGGGACAGGGGTGGGAGGTGAGGCCACTTACCCGCCATGGGGCTGCTCCTGAGCGGCGTGGCTCGCGGCTTCTAAGCCTCAGGCTGCGGCTTGGACGGCGCGGCGGAGCCCCGGGCAAGCGGGCGCGGAGTCTCCACACAGCAGCCTCAGGAAGGCGAAGGCTGCTGCGAGGTGGCTGGGGAGGCAGAGCTCCGGCGCCCTAGGCCACCGCTGCGCCCCGCCCCGGTGCTGGCCTGGGCCCGGGAGGGGCTCAGAAGCACCGCTGCAAGCCCGGAAACCGAGGGCTTCGGGAGGGGCAGGTCCCAGGCGCCGCCGGTGTCAGAGCAGCTCCCCGCTGGCCCCTGCCAGGTAGGGGATCCGGGTCACTCCCATCACCGAGGGCAGAGCAAAGCCTTCTCCATCAGCGTCAGATATCTCACATATGGTGGCTCTGGTAAGCGCCTGGCCAGAAATGNGCCTGGGTCCTTCTCCACTGACCCTTTGAGGGCTGAGTTGTGCTTCCTCCAGATCCCAACCGGCTTTGGCTCCAGGTAGCTTTTCCAATCCTGGGCCAGCGCTCCTGAGCCTTCCCAGGCGCAGACCTACCTACCTCATTGTTCCAGCAGCAGTGTGGCACTCAGCTTTCACAAGGCCGGACCTCCTGGGTTCCAACCCTATCTATCACAGTTTGCCAAAGCCTTTCTCTCCCGGGTAAGCAATAAGACCCTGGGAATGTTCACNTGAACATCAGGGGCTCTCACAACCTTGACAGTACAGGATGGCAGCCACTATTAAGGTGACAGTCTGACCCAGGTGGTCACTAACTGGCTCTTCTCTGAACACAATTATCATGGTGATTATTATCCCGCCNCTGTGACACGGCTCCCGCTATNGGCTCTGCAGCGGTCTTCACTGGCTCCTACCTGTGAGTTCATGGCCTCCANGAGCACCCTTTTTGCACTCCCGTAGAACTTCCCTGGGAAGATATAACCAGCAACTCTGAGACCCAGGGGCATTTGTAAGAGGGGGCCTGTGGTGGACTGAAAGAAAATGGCCCTCAAAGGGAGTGGTACTATTAGTAGGTGTGGCCTTGTTGGAGGGAGCGTGTCGCTGTGGGGGTAGATTTTAAGGTCTCTTTTGCTCAAGCTGCGCTCAGTGTGGTACATTTCCTGTTGCCAGAAGATCAAGATGTAGAATNCTCAGCTCCTTCTCTAGCACCATGTCTGCCTGCAAGCCACCATGCATCCCACCACGACGATAATGGACTAAACCTCTGAACTATAAGCCACCCCAATTAAATGTTTTCCATTATAAGAGTTACTGTGGTCATGGTATCTCTTCACAGTAATAAAAACCCTAACAAGACAGGGCTTAAGGAAATGGGGGAGGGGATGTCCATCTTGTACTTTACAGCCTTAGAAGTAATGTCCAAGGATAACACTCTTGCTGCTGGATGACCAGAGGTGCTGCTGTGATGTCTACCGAGGGCCATGCAGGGTAGGTAGGATGGTGGGAGGGCTCTGCCCTGCTGGAGCTTTCCCTTCACTTGAGTCCAAGCAAGATGGGTTATGAACTGGGGTGTCCTTTATCTCATGGGGACAGAAGTCCTAGAGCCNCAGTCTCCACCCAGTTCTTCCCAAGGCGTGAGCACACTATCTCANTCCAGANNCTCTCCTAATGAGCTAGGCCACCCTGGCATTTCCCTATTCTCCTTTCTTCCAGCACCTGTCCTGGCANCGTCGTCAGAGTGGGGGTTGTCAGGGGAACCCAGTTTTCAGAGGTCATCAAGAAGAAGCTGGGGTTCTCCAAGCCCCTCATCTTGCCTTCCAAGTNTGCATTAGATATCTGCACATGTTAGCTCCTAATGCCACAACGCCAGAGCAGCGCNGAGGTCAGAAGGCTGAGGTGTGACCTCATGGCAGTCTCTACCTGGAGGTTCCAGTGGAGAGTCCTTTTCCAGATGCTGATGACAGCTTACTAGAGGCCCCTCCCTTTGTCCTCAGAGCCAGCTGTGCAGCAACCTCTGATTCTGGGTCTTTTTCATTCATTCTTTCTTTTTCTTTTTGAGATGGGATCTTTCTACCTAGCTCTGGCTAGCCTGGAACTCACTACACAGTCCAGGCTGGTCTCAAACTCACAGAGATCCACCTGGCTTTGCCTCTCAGGTGCCTGGATTAAAGGATTGTGCCACCACNTCTGGCCTGGGGCCAGCTCTTTCTGCTCTTCTCTTCTAAGGACCCTCAGGATTGCAGGGATTCACCAGGCAACTCAGGTTAATCTTCTCATGCCAGGGCCATTAACTTAATTACATCTGCAAGTCCCCTTTCACCATGCAAGGTCATGCACACTCATGAGGTATTGTGCTGGCTAATTTTATATCAGCTTGACACAGGCTAGAGTCACCTGAGAGGAGGGAACCCCAATTGAAAAAAAAAGTGTCTCCATAAGACTGGGCTATAGGCAAGCCTGTGGAACATTTTCTTAATTAGTAATTGAAGGAAGAAGGTCCCAGCCCATTATGGGTCAGGTCACCCCTGNACTAGTGGTCCTGGATTCTATAGGAAAGCAGACTGAGNAAGCCATGGGAACAAGCCAGTAAGCAGCACCCCTCCATGGCCTCTGCATCAGCTCCTGCCTCCAGGTTCCTTTCCTGCATGAGTTCCTGCCCTCGCTGCTTTTGATGATGAACTGTTAGATGAAACTGTGAGTGAAGTAAACCCTTTCCTCCCCAAGCTCTTTTGGTCATGGTTTTTATCACAGTAATAGTAACCCTAGCTAAGACAGCTGTGGACAACTTTGGGATGGTCATTGGGCTGACACAGTGTCTATGNATCACTTGGACTGGGGGCAGGCCTGGTTCACATTCTTCTCCTTGCTACCTGGAGCTTTCAGTGTGCCCCTGGGCTGGCCTCAGGGATCTAGCAAGGCCCACATGTCTTCTTCCTGGTAACCCTGTCCATAATGAGGCATGCTGTCCTATCTGTCCTTGTTGCCTTCATTACTGAGCCTGAGTTGTGCTGTGTCTAATCTGGGTATTGAGTAAAGGCTGATAAACCCCTAGCCCCATGCTATGCCTTCCCATGGCATCCATCTTCTTCTCTGCACTCCTTCTTGGGCCACCAACATCCAAGCCAGTTCTTCCTCCTCTATTTATTTCTATCGTCTCCAAAATCCCATCTCAGGCCTCCCTCATGGGCTCTCGGGGATCCTCCCATGTGACCATGTGTCTCTCCCACCTCATCTCTTTCAAGCTCTTCCCATTCCTCTGCATGTTCAGTATGTGGCCTGATGCAGCTACTCTCAAAGATCTGCCAACACACCGGCTTCCTTTCAGTCTACTGAAATACTCGGCGTCCCTCACCTTCCTTGAACAGGCTCATCCTGCTGGATGAACCTCTGGCACCTTCTTCAAGAGCCATTCATCAGAGCCGTGCGGTGGTGGCGCACACCTTTAATTCCAGCACTTGGGAGGCAGAGGCAGGCGGATCTCTGAGTTCGAGGCCAGCCTGCTCTACAAATCGAGTTCCAGGACAGCTAAGGTTGTTACACAGAGAAGCTCTGTCTTGAAACCCCTCCGCCCAAAAAAGAGTCATTCATCACTAGCTCCTCGTTCTCAGAGTTCCTGCAGCTGTCATGATGACTAAGGGACTCCAGGTCTATGTCTGCCGTCTATCCTACTCTCCCTAGCAGGTTAGCCCCTCCATGGAGGCAGAGCTATGTCATATTCAGCTCCACAGCTCCTGGGCCAAGGCTGTGATGCCTGTGGCTTGTGCCAACACTGGCCACACATCACAATGCACTTCAAGCTCCTCACATGCACTTCAGGCTCCTCACATGCACTTCAAGCTCCTCATCCTGGGCGCTCACTGCTGGGGTGCATGCTCGTGATGTTAGCTCTGTCTGCAAGCACCTTCTACATCTAGCCAGCTCACTTAGCTTGGGCCTTTTCTCACCGGATGAGGGTCAGAACCAGGCTTTCGGATGAAGAAGCTAAAGAAGCAGCATGGCTCTTACAGAAAGTGGTGGAACTAGACCTCTTGTGCCCTCTTTCCCACGGATCAGCTGACAGGTCCACATAAGTCCCCAGGAGACATGTTTGGTGTTGCGTCTGAACTAGGCCAGAAGCATAGGTACTATGGAGTTTCCCCTCTGTCCGTGAGTGCTCCGAGACCAGGCTGGCTTAGGGCCAACTTNACACAATGGAAGTGCNGCCCAGGGCTGGCTGCAGCCATGGCCCCATTTCCTGTTTTCAGATCTGGCTGATCCTGGATCTCTGTGGTGCTGGAAAACCTGGGAACAGCAGCAGACATGGTTTCTCTCTTCCCTAGCCAAAAGGAAGTCATATCTTTATCGGCAAGCACATTTCCAAGGAGATTTGCTCCAAGTCCAAGAGTTTAAAGGCCTTCAATGCCTGCAGGCGATAAATAATTCAGCATGGTGGATGATTCATGAGAAAGGCCACTTTCAATTAACCTTAAGAATTAGCCCCCNTCTGAGGAAGTGTCACCTCTCATCACCTAGGAACAGAGAAGCCAGGACAGGATAAAGGCCACACAGAGAGACATGGACAGGACTATCTCAGATCTGTGTAAACTCCTCCCTGGTTAGCTGAGGTCCCTATTTATGAGAGAGGGAACCCCTCCCCCATCATTCTTTCTGTTTCCTTGTGTAGCTAGGGTGGCCTTAGACTTGATTTCTTATAGTCCTATTATAGTTTGGGTCATATGCTTATTCCAAAGACATGCGTGTTGAGAGTTGGTCTCCAGCCTGTGGTGCTACTGGAAGGTGGTAGATTCTTTAGCAGGTGGGGCCCAGGGAATGTCCAATAGGTCATTGGGGTGTGCCTTTAAAGGGGACATTGGGACCCTAGTACCTTCCTGATTCTCTTTGCTTTTGGGCTACTTGTTTTCCTATGCATTCCCTTCCATTATGTTCTGATGTGGGATGTCTTTCTGTATGCTGTGAATATGTGTTGCTCCCANTGGCTAATAAATAAAGTTGCTTTGGCCTATGGCAAGGCAGGATAGAGGCAGGTGGGAAATCCAAGCAGAGATACAGGANAAGAAGGGCAGAGTCTGGGAGAAGCCAGCCAGCTGCCCAAGGAGCAAGATGCCAGCAGACTGGTAATGCCACGGCCATGTGGCAATACATAGATTAATAGAAATGGGTTAATTTAAGTTGTAAGAGCTAGTTAGTAATAAGCCTGAGCCATTGGCCAAACATTTGTANTTAATATAANCCTCTGAATGATTATTTACAAATGGCCTCGGGATAGGGCGGGACAGAAAAGCCTCTGTTTACAATGTTCTGTCTCCCTGACAGAGACAACTGGAGACAACTGGGCATGGCTGGAACCCTCTGAAGGGTGAGTTGTAAGGAACGTTTCCTGTTTAGGTCGTTTATCTCAGGCATTTTGTCACAGTGGGGGAAAGCTGACTAACATAAGATCTCCTTATTTTTAACAGTGTCTNATTTTTTCAAATTAGCATTCATTTATTATATAAAAATAATAAATACTAAGTTAAAATAATAATAATGTATTTTATCACAACCTTTATATATATATATGTAAACAAATATATAATGTATTTTTCTCATATTTTTCCCCATGACCCTTTTTGCCCCCCTATAGTATCACTTCTATCTTCGTGTTACACACACCCGTGTTACACACACCCTTACATCTAGATTCTACACGTGAAGGAAACCTACAGTATTTGTCTTTCNGAGTCTGGCTAACTTGGTTTAACATGTGACTTCCTGCTCTCCATTTTCCCGCAGACGCCATGCTATCATTCTTCACGGCTGAAGAGAACCCCACTGTGTGTATGTATCTCAAGCCTCCTCTTTTGAGGACCTTAAAGGGAGCATATCTGGTTGAGTCAGAAGTCCCCCTTGTCTCTCACTTCACTGTATGTGTCCATTGCCACGGCGACTCCTCTGAATGCCAAGATAGAGCCAAGGACTCACCCCTAGCTTATCCCAGCTTCCTGAGGTGTTTTCTACTTTCCTGTTCAATTCTCTCTTCTTCCATTCCCTGACTAACTGTTGTCTTTGTCCTACACAGGCCAGGGCATTCTGCTTTCTTCTGCAGGAACTACTTCCCCACTTCCTTGTCCAAATAGTCCCCGCAAATCAGGTGCCATTCTGCTCCCCACATCATTTCCTTACCGTAGTTGTGGGGTTTTACACATGACCTAGCCATGGCCAATGTATGTATTTCNAGAGAACCCCACTGTGTGTATGTATCTCAAGCCTCCTCTTTTGAGGACCTTAAAGGGAGCATATCTGGTTGAGTCAGAAGTCCCCCTTGTCTCTCTCTTCACTGTATGTGTCCATTTCCACGGCAACTCCTCTGAATGCCAAGATAGAGCCAAGGACTCACCCCTAGCTTATCCCAGCTTCCTGAGGTGTTTTCTACTTTCCTATTCAATTCTCTCTTCTTCCATTCCCTGACTAACTGTTGTCTTTTTCCTACACAGGCCAGGGCATTCTGCTTTCTTCTGCAGGAACTACTTCCCCACTTCTTTGTCCAAATAGTCCCCGCAAATCAGGTGCCATTCTGCTCCCCACATCATCTCCTTACCGTAGTTGTGGGGTTTTACACATGACCTAGCCATGGCCAATGTATGTATTTCATTCATTGGTCACAAAGCTAGTGAGACAGTCTAGGGTCTTCATTGGGTTCATTTTCTCGGCCAGTTAAAGAATTAAAAGGCAGAAAAAAATCTGGAGTGCAATGGATAGCATTGGAGGACTCTCAACCACCACAGACAGCAGCGGGCAGATTCAGCATTTGAAGAAAGGTATTCACTGGGGGTGAGGAAAAACACATGCATGTAACAGACACTGAGATAAAGATACTCTGCAAAGCAGAGGGGGCTCTTGGGAAGGCAAAAAATCCAGTCTCTTCTCCAGGGCTGGGGTTCTTAAGGTTTCTGAAGAGTTTTCCTCCACTAATTTAGGGTTGGCCAGTTTGAAAAAAGGATAGGATGGTTGATGGGCCCACAACTGTCGTGTAACATGTCCTGATCCAGTCCACCATCAGGGGGCCTGCTGATGGGAGAAAAAGTCNACAAGGCCTATGATTCAAGCTGCCTAGCTTTTGTCTTGAGTCAGGAGGGTGAGGAAGAAGCCACCTATCTAGGAAATTCACCACTTTTATTACCTAGCCATAGCCCTTCTCCCTGTCTCTCTGCCTACTGGGGATTCAGTCTAACTCCTAGTGTCTCATTAGGTTTAGAGATGGAGCCATGACTTCTGACGGGATAATCACTCTGGAAATTTCTGTGGCTTCTCCTGAGGAAGAGATGCTTCTTTTTGAGTAAGAGTTGTTGAGCTGAAGGAGATGTCTGGGCTATTGGAAGCCTGTGGTGGTGGGAATGGGAATGGCCTCCAGAGACACGTGTGTTTGAATGCTTGGCCCATAGGGAGAGGCACTATTAGGAGGTATGACCTTGTTGGAGTAGGTGTAGTCTTGTTGGAAGAAGTATGTTACTGTGGGGGTGGGCTTTGCGGTCTTGTATGCTCAAGCAACACCCAGTACACAGTCTGTCCTGCTGCCCAAAGATCAAGATGTAGAACTCCCAGCTCCTTCTTCAGCACCATGTCTGCCTGCATGCTGACATGTCCTGCCATGATGATAATGGACTAAACCTCTGAAACTGTAAGACAGCCCCAATTAAATGTTTTCCTTTATAAGAGTTGCTGTGGTCATGCTGTCTCTTCACAGCGATAGAAAATCAAACTGAGACAAAGCTTGATGAGGAGGTATGGGTAAGATCCTGAGTTGGTACAGGAGCACGAGGCAGAAGTGGAGGCCTGGAGAGACTCAGATTGCTGTTGGAACTCTGCCTCTGCTGTGCTGTGGCTGCCTTCCCTGGATGTCTATTTCTGTCCAATAAATCACCATGTACAGCTATATGCTATCCCCCACCAGTCACAGTAGCCCTTTTTCTTGTCAGATCAACTATTGCAGTACAGCTGTGCCTATTTTCAAGTACCATCTGCAGAGTATTGTAGATTTTTTTTTTTTTTNTAGCCATAGCCCTTCTCCCTATCTCTCTGCCTACTGGGGATTCAGTCTAACTCCTAGTGTCTCATTAGGTTTAGAGATGGAGCCATGACTTCTGATGGGATAATCACTCTGGAAATTTCTGTGGCTTCTCCTGAGGAAGAGATGCTTCTTTTTGAGTAAGAGTTGTTGAGCTGAAGGAGATGTCTGGGCCTGTGGTGGTGGGAATGGGAATGGCCTCCAAAGACTCGTGTGTTTGAATGCTTGGCCCATAGGAAGTGGCACTATTGGGAGATGTGACCTTGTTGGAGTAGGTGTAGTCTTGTTGGAAGAAGTATGTTACTGTGAGGGTGGGCTTTGCGGTCTTGTATGCTCAAGCAACACCCAGTATACAGTCTGTCCTGCTGCCCAAAGATCAAGATGTAGAACTCCCAGTTCCTTCTTCAGCACCATGTCTGCCTGCATGCTGACATGTCCTGCCATGATGATAATGGACTAAACTTCTGAAACTGTAAGCCAGCCCCAGTTAAATGTTTTCCTTTATAAGAGTTGCTGTGGTCATGCTGTCTCTTCACAACGATAGAAAATCAAACTGAGACAAAGCTTGATGAGGAGGTATGGGTAATATACTGAGTTGGTACAGGAACACGAGGCAGAAGTGGAGGCCTGGAGAGACTCAGTTTGCTGTTGGAACTCTGCCTGTGCTGTGCTGTGGCTGCCTTCCCTGGATGTCTATTTCTGTCCAATAAATCACCATGTACAGCCCCTTAGCTAGAATGAGGCCATTTCTGCTTCTTGTAACTTAATAGTCATGTGTACAGCCATCTTCTCCCCATTTACCTGTGGTTATATTTTTCTGAGGTTTCAGTTATGAGGGTAACTATGTTCTGAAAATATTAAACAGTGTATCAGTTATGCTTCCGTTGCTGTGACAAAATGTCATGACCAAGGCAGTTTATGGAAGAAAGAGTTGACTTTGGCTTACAGTTCTAGAGGGGTAAGAGTCTATCACAGCAGGGCAGAGGCATGGCACCAGGAGTGGGCAGCCAAGAGAGCATATGTAACTGTAAGCATGAAGCAGAGAGAGTAAACCAGAATTAGGAAGAGGCTGTATACTCTCAAAGGCCACCCCCAGTGACATAACTCTCTTCAGTAAAGTTGTATCCCCTAAACCTCCCCAAACAGCACCACCAACTGGGTGTTCAAATGTCTGAGCCTGTGGGGGACAGTTCTTATCCAAACCACCACAGACAGAAAACCCAGAAACAAGCAACTCACAACATTCCCAATTACGGGATGTTTTGAACAATGTGATAAAATACCACATCAGTCCATTTCTTCCTACTTGGGACTGAAATCAACTCTGTTTTCTCAATGTATCCATGTTATATATGCTATCCCCCACCAGTCACAGTAGCCCTCTTTCTTGTCAGATCAACTATTGCAGTACGGCTGTGCCTATGTTCAAGTACCATCTGCAGAGTATTGTAACACTATTAAACCATGTCTGCATCATTTACCTCATCTATCTCACCTCATAGGCATTGTAGTTCCTCATGCCATCACAAAGGAAGGGTGTAGTGCCATGAGATCGATCGAGAGGCCACAGTCACAAAACTTTTAGTATAGTATTTTATTATGTGTCCTATTATATTGTTAGCTCCTGCTGCTANTCTCTTATTGTCNCTAAAACAAATTTAGTCTATTATAGGTAGGGATGGATAAGGGAAAGCATAGTACGTGCACAGCACNTGTAGGGTTTGACACTGCTGTGGNTTCAGNCATCCACTGGGGNTATTGTAATGTGTCTGTGTGGATGAAGAGAATCTGCTGTAGGGTTTAGTTAGCCGAGGATCAATGAGGTTGCAGGTGGGCTTGTATTCCATTTTNCTTAGTGGAGAAGCAAGTGGCTGGGGTGAGAGGCGGGTAGGAAGGGCCTGACCCGGGTCTGCCAGCAGCTAGCCATCCCGGGTGCTGCTTGACCACCGTGCTGGTTTGAATGAGAAATGTCCCCCATAGGCTCATGTATTTGAATACTTGGTCCTCAGTTGGTGGCACTGTTTGGGCAATGCTATGGAAACAGGGGATGTGGCCGTAGTGGAGGAAGCTCATCTTTTTTTAAAAAAAGAGACTTTACATAATATTTTTGTTGATTACTTGGGAGTTTCACACTCATTTCCCAGTCCCCCCAGGTTGACCTCCCCACTCTTGTGATCCCCTCAAAAGAAAGAATAAGGAGAAAAAGAAAAACAAATCCAATTTGTGTTGACCACATACTCACTGGAGCTGGTCAAATTCCCCATAGCCAGCCCCTTAAAGAAACCTGGTNCTTCCCCACCTGCACCCCCTGCCAGAAGCCATCAATTGNGGAGAGCTACACNTCAANANCCTTATCACAATTTTTAAGAGTTCTTCTCTGTCTAGGCTGTTACTTTTTAATGGTGGGGTAGGGTGTGATGGGGGTGTGGTTGGGGTNGAGGTTGTCACAGAAGCCCTCTATGTCCCTCTTTCTCAACCATGAGTCTGCAGTCATCGATNCCACTGCAAAAGAAGCTTCCTNGCCCTTTACAGTCANGGGGTGCANAGAACACGGTCTTCCACGTGGTTTCTGACAAGAGCATGGGCCACCAACATCTACNTGGTCTTTCCNGTGTNAGCATGTGCCANAGACCTCAGCATGGTCTCCAGGGGCAGTACAGATCATGGACATCAAAANGGCCCTCTACCTCAGCATGGGCCACCAACACCACCACAGCCCTTGATGGCACCACAGGCCAAGGATGTCAACATGACCTTTGGAGGCAACACAGACAATAGACACCAACATGGCTTCAAGTGGCAGCCAGACCACAGACATCCACACGGCCTTTGGCAGTAACATGGGCCATGGACATCAACATAACCTCCATCTGCAGCAGGACCACAGATTCCAACGTGGCCCTCAGTGGCAGCACAGGCCACAGACATTAACATGGCCTCAGGTGGCTGCACAGGCCACAGACATCAACATGGCCCTCAGTGGC
>LZPO01116987.1:544350-566870 GCA_001675575.1 Neotoma lepida | reverse complement strand
CCACCCTGAACAAGGTGCCCGGGAACCCCAAAGTCCCCGCCCACAGCCCCTGTCCCAGAGTTCTTCCAGCTTGCTGTGCGAAGGCCAGCAGCAGAGGCCAGAGCTTCGCAAGACTGCCAGCAGCACTGTATGGCAGGCACAGCCAGGTGAGGCTGGCACTAGTCCCCGGACTCTGGAGGAAGAGAGGTGCCAGACTGAGAGCATGGAACAAGCACAGACCTCGAGCCCTCGGTCACAGGCTGGTGCTGGAGGCCACTGGAGAAGCAGCACTGTTGGCAATGTGTCTGCCATGGGCATTGGAGACCTGTGTCGCCTACGGGCCCCCAGTGTGGCAGCTGTGCAGAGGAGCCACTCAGACTTGGTCCATAGTACCCAGACCCGGGGTCATGGCAGTGTTCAGAAGGCCAGCCTCAGTTGTTCTGCCCTTGGTATCTCACCTGTCCAGAGGGCTCAGCTGCAGCCTGGAGGTGTTACTGGTCAAGATGGCCAGACCCCTGCAGTCCTGCAAAGTGACCTGGCTTCAGAGGACNGGACTTCTAAATCAGCCTGCGTGTTGGGGGAGAATCAGGTGTTGGTGCCAACTGTAGAACTGGAAGGNCCAACTGGTCTCATCAGCAGTCCCCAGGGTGGACCCGAAGCTACTGGACAGCCATCTACCACCTTCTGCCANGCGCTGCCCCCAGCAGCTCTGCTTTGCACTATGAGAGAGGCTGCATCTGGTGGTTGCTGCCATGCNCTGCCTGCCACAGGCATCCTGGCCTTTCCCAAATTGGTGGCATCAGTGAGTGAGTCTGGGTTGCAGGCTCAGTGTGGGATGAAATTCCACTGTAAGTTGCCTGGGGGGATTTCTGGGCATCCTCACTGCTGTGTCCACCCTTGGGGGCCTACAGGGCTAGCCTTGGAGTCTGGCTCCAGGACCAAAGATGTGTGGACCATGACCTCAGCCACTGACTTGGCCTTGGGTGTGGCATCAGCCCAGGATGCTGGGGTTCAGGTAGCTCCAGTGGCAGCCTGCAAGGCTGTGGCTACCAGCCCATCCCTGGAAGCACCTGAGACTCTGAACATATTTCCAGAGGTAATGCTGGGGCCTGGCCTTGAAGAGGCCTCATCACCTGTGAGGGAAGTNCGATGGGATGCTGAGGGCATGACGTGGGAGGTATATGGAGCCTCAGTGGATCCTGAGGTGCTTGGCATTGCCATCCAGAAGCACCTGGAGATGCAGTTTGAGCAGCTGCAGCAGGCACCAGCCAGTGAGGACAGCCTATCTACAGAGGGCCGCAGGGGCCCTCTGCGGGCTGTCATGCAGTCACTGAGGCGCCCCAGCTGCTGNGGCTGCTCTGGAGCTGCTCCAGAATGAGGAATTGTGACCCTGAAGCTGGCCTTGACTCTAGACTTGGTCCTACGCCAGTGACAGTCACAGTGGAGACTCTGTGTCACCAGAACCCACCCTCTCACTTGAACATCAGCCTTGGGCTTGCAGTTCGGTGCAGCTGGGCTGTCTTTTAAGGGCTTAATTCCCAAGAGCCACTTCTCCATTCTGGGCTCTGGACTTTGGGACAGGGTTTTTGCATTGCACATCAGCGAAATCCTGATTTCTTTCCTGTAAAAGTATTTAACTTTTTTGTTTAGTCCGTCCTCAGAACTTTGCTGTTACTCCCCCAGGACNCTTGGTGGTTTTATTTTTAATAGCATTGCTAGGAAATAATGAATTGTGACATTACACAGGAGGTCCAAGTGGCAGGGATTGTCTTGGTCCTTAGAGAAGTGACATTGCCAGAGGTTTCCTGCCTGCCACACACTGTGCTTGTCACCTACCTTGTTGAAGTTTCACTTCTTTTCAGATGTCACAGCAGAAGTCTGGCAAAGATCCAGCTGATGAGTTCGATATCCTATGGCAGGCTTAGAGCTGGGGCTCACTGAGCCCTGGTGCTGGCCTGAGACACGGACCTGGGCCAACTCAGTGTAGCTGGGGACAGAAAGGACTAATTGAGTGCACAATCTTTGCCAGGTTCTGAGGGACTGTGAGGAATGAGACACAGTCACTGCCCATGGAGTGCAGGGACCAGAGCATTACAGAAGGGCTGTGTGTATCCCTTGGAGAGGGTTTCCAAAAGCCTGCCCCTGCAGGTCACTGTATCAGGCCCCCTGCCTCAAGAAGTGAAGACTAAGTGGCCATCTGTCCCAAAATGTGTTGCAGTACTTGAAAGGGGTGCCTTGCTCACCCCACTCCATTGGCTTTTATCCTAGCTGGTNCAGTTCTTCTGGGAGGGAGCTGGCCAGAGGACCTGGGCTTGGGGTTCCCACCAGGTAGAAAATGGCTAGAGATGAGAGGCTGTCAGTGTCAGGGTTAGAAATGGCTTATGTTAGAAATGGCCTAGCGTGGGCTAGGCAGTAGGGGCCAGTAGATTTGGGTGGGGAGAGGGGACATGGCCTTAGCTGCCTGATTTTATTACCCAAGGGCTTCTCAAGGCCCAGGAGGATTGGGGTAGTCTGTTGAAGATCCTAGGCTCCTGGAATAGAACCCCTTGGGTCACACATGTGAGATAGTTCCCTGGTTAGGTAGCATCAGGGCCTCAGATTTGGCCATGTTCCTGTAGATTGAAGCTCTAATAAGTTGTGCAAGGGGGCGGGGCTGAGGCCACTCCCNGGACCCTGGGGCCTGAAAGATGGCTTATCTGCCCCATCTGCAAGATCCTGGTGCTCACTGAAGTAGGGAAAACTCTGCAACATGGCTTATGGTTTGGAGCAGGAATGGCATGTCAGTGGGTCAAAGGAACAAGCAAGGTAGGCTGCTTTCTGGGTGAGAAGCATCAATCTTTCTGGTACTATACCTTTCCCAGGGAGCAAGCACACCCCTTAAAGTCCTGCGCACGTGTGAATATTTGTGTGATACAAGGCAAGTACTTCGTGCTCTGGGGTATGGCATATGGTCACCTTGTCTCCTTCATGCATGGGTACCAGCAGCCTAGCCTTGGAGCCTGAATGGGAGTGAGCAGATAGCTTCGGGGACCTGGGGGCAATGCCACCTTCACACAGGGCCACAGCTGAGAAGGCTATTGACACAGAGGGCCTGGGCAGGTGGGTGGTGTGGGGACATCTTGGAGGTGTCTGTTCTGCTGAAATATGGTGAACCACTGTTGGGCAGGTACCATTGGTGTTCATCAGCTGGGAGGCTGGGTGACGGGATTTGTAGAAGGTGGGGGAAGATTCCCACACCCATGTGTACGGTCTGTTCAGTGAAAAGAAGTCAAGGAGGCTGAGACCCTTTCATCTGGGGCAGGAGGACAGTGAGGCCACTTTCTGGGACAAGTGAGGGTCGGTGGGTAAGCTCCTGAGGTCTACATGAAGGGAAACATACCATAGGGCTTGCTTATTGATAGTGAGACCTACTGCACAAAGACCTTCTCCTCAGCCACATGCAGCTCTCAGGTTCATTGTTGGGCAGATTGTACCAACCTGCAATTCCCATGCTGCACCTGGTACCCAGATGAAAGCCAGGGTGGGCCCACTGTGGTCAGGACAGACCAGCCAGCCACCCACTTATCTTTATCCTGACTGATAACCATCTGTATGACGGTGCTAGAACCTAGCCCAGCCTGTGTGTTCCTTGGAACCCCTGGAACACCCACTAGCTTGGCTGTATAGCCCCTGTTCTCAGGTCTGCCTGTGGCGCCTGTTGACTTAATTTCTGAACTGGTCCCATTCCTACTTCCTTATTGGGCCCCCTCCTGGGTAAGGCCTGATTTGGGTGTGGACCTGGGGCTATTGAACANGGTCACTGACTTTCCTTATAGACTTCTGCTCTTGGACTCTTGATTTCTGGCTGGACATTTGGGGTCCCCTTTGGAGGGGGTGGACTCATTGTCTCTGTTTGTCTAATTTTGAATTAAAAATAAATACAAGTCGAGAGATCAGAGCTTTACCAGGCCTTGGCAGAACTGGGGCATTGGGCATGTCTAGTCTTGTTTTCTTTGTTCTGGTAAATTCTGTCTTCTGAGGCATAAACCCCAGAATTCAAGGGCTCTGTATCAGTAGGTTTCTTCCCTCTCTCTTCTGGGACCACCCCTTCTGTCTATTTGTTCTTCTGAGGCACCTGGGGCCTTGGACAGCTGGAGTCTGGCTTCCTGGGGCTTACCATCCCTAGGACTGCCTTCCTGTGGGTAACAAGCAGTACAGGCCTTGTCTAGTTCCAGGCTGCATCACTGTCTTAGGGAACCACTTCAAATGTAGGCTCTTTACCTGCTGGTGGTCACAGTGCTGAGGAGGGTGGGGAGTAGAGAAGGGTCCTCTTCCACTGTGATGTCACCTGTTNCAGTCTCTGTCCCCTGGATAGGTTAGATTCTTATTTGACAGTGGCTGAAGTGGGCCCTCCCCATGTAGCTCCTAATAATTTGGGCTTTGGATGGGCCACNGTAGCCTAGGGGTTTAGAGCTGGGGTTTGAATTCTGAACTCACAATGATGTTCATAAAATCTTGGTCAAGGCACCAGCCCTGGAGACCTGAAACTTTGTCAGCTCTGAAACGGTGTGGTAGCAGAAGCTCATTCTTGGCTTGTGGGAATGAAGTTGCATAACCTAGGCTCCAGTTCGTGCTGGGCTCACACGCTGGTGTTGCCCAGGGTTTCATGGCTGCAGGATGGGGCTACCAGCTCTTGGCTGCTGGCTTGGCTGCTCCTGTAGTCTTAACAACTCCTCCCTCAGAGCCTCATCCCAGGTTCTTCATCCCTAGTTTTGTGCCCCGTGTAGGACACGTGCCTTCTGGCTGGGGAGCCTCTGAAATCAGTTCCTAGAGCCACGCAACNTACTGGTCTGTTGAGGTGAAGAGAATAAGGTAGGGAAGGACAGAAGCCAAGCAAGGACGTGACTTGAGGCCGGTCTAGACCCCACAGCAGAGCTCTGGGTCTCCCAAGGTGGACAGTAGACCCCAGGTGCTTCAGCTCTTGGGTATGCAGCTTAGAAGCTCCAGGAGACTTGAGGTGGTCCTTTGTATGGAGCCCCGAGGTCTGTCCCAAAGGGACATACCCACAGGTATGCGTGTTTGTGCCTGCATCTGCCCATCACCCAGTCCATACAGCCTGTGGTCCACAGACTCCCAGGCCTTTCCTCCGGATACCATTAGAAACAATCCACCTGTGCTGCCAGGTGACCTTGATTAAAGATGTTTGGCATCTCTCCATGTTGGATTCTTTCTCATTTGTCATTTTGGCCTGGCCCAGTTTTGTCATCTGAAGCTATGACTAGTCCTTTATGAGTTCTCATCCAACTTGTCAGGCAGGGTAGGGCCACTGCGGAGTCTAAAGTGTGGCACTGGANTACTCCATTGTCATCATGGTCCCCAGCACCCCTCCCCCANAATCCATACAAATATCATGAGGGAGTCATTCANGGCAAGTTTGTTAAAATCAACATCACCTAAGTCCAGNCCGAGGACNCTCTCCTTCAACAAAGAAGGAGGCTGGTGTGGCCTAACGGGGACTCACTCAGCAGGGCTGCCTCCTTCCCCCACTTGACCTGCTTCTGTCTAACACATGTTGGAGATCAGCAAGCTAAGATGTAAACTCTATCTTCTTGTCCTTTGGGGACAGAGACCAACTCCACTCAGCCTTGGCACACCACCTGGTTAGCCTTGATCTACCTAAAGCAGTTCCTGGCACATGGGGCTTAACCTGCTAGTTTCCTGGAAGGTGACATTGAGGGTNAGCAAGGAACCTTTTTAATATCTGTTCTTTAGAAACCTTGTTGAGCCCTTCAGTTTGCTCATCTGTTTTGGAGGGAGTCCCCTAGAAGGACCCGAGAACCATGTTGACCTGTAGGATTGGAAGAACACAGGATTTGTGCTGGGTCTGTGGTCACAGAGCTGTAAGAGCACCTGGAAACATTGAAATTGTTACAAAACAAAACAAAACAAAACAAAACAAAACCCAAGGCAAACCAAAGTGGCGCAGGCAGATAGGATTGGGGCAGCTGGGCAGTGTCTGACTCTTAGTGCAGGAGCTAGGCATATGTCACCTTTGCTATCCTTGAGCAGTGACTCTGCAGGATTCATGCTGAGTCATGGGCCACCCTCCCCCTCGCTGCCAGCCAGAGACAGTGCAGCAAGGAGGCAGGTCTGGGTCCTGAAACATGAGCTCTTCAAACAGATATCCTAAAACTCATCTTCTGTGGCCTCACTTTATTAGGAGGGAATGTGAATTGGGGGCTCGAAGCTTAGGCTGTGAAGAGTGTTCCATTTTAGAGGTACCCACAGACTTACCTAGTCTGTCTTGGCCTGGGNCTTTTCATTTCACAGCGTCTTTCTGGAGAAAAACCCTAGAGTGCCTTTTTTGCATAGATGTCTGTGCAGCCAAGGGCAAGGTGGCCTCCTACCCTCTCCCCTCNGTGTTCTTTCTCCAGTGTCTCTTCCCCTTTCTGTCTCAATTCCTCTTGTCCCTAGAACACTTTGTCTCTCCACTGTCCCAGTATCCTTGTCCCTGGAGCCTCCTTCAGTTTATGTCAGGGGTCTGTCACTCCAAACCTCAGTCTTTCTCTTCCNATGTCTAGAACATTTCCCCTAGGCCAAGGCTTGGTCTGGATGTCAATGTCCTTGATTTTGGGGGGCCTAAGCCCTTATCCTCAACCTATTTTGTTTCTCTCTGGACACACACTAAAGGATNGTACTTACAAAATGGTTTCTGAGCAGACCCTTAGACAGAGAGGCCTCCCTGGAGTCCCACTGCTGACTTTCCATTGCTTTGGGTCAGAAGAAGAAATGGTTTGTCAGTGGTCCTGCTGGGTGAATGCAAGGACTCAAGTCTGACTAGAAGGGCATCCCATGAGTTCTAGGTTTGGTGGGCACACTTGCTGGTGTGAGGTGGGTCATCTCTTCCTTTGAATGTTCAGAATCTTGCTTGGCTTCTTCATAGGTTTGGGTNTAGTTTGAGCCTCCTTGGGGATGGGCATAGAAACTCTGTCCCGTCCTNGTGTCTTTCCTGTGTGNAACTGGGCTCATATCCAGGAAGTCAAGTCTAGAGACTGGGTCAGAAGATTTCTGACTTTGACACCATCTGCCTAAATCTCCCTTCTAGACCTGAGTAGGGCGGAAGCAAGGAGCCTCTGTCGGGCCGGAACTTTCCACGTGCTCTCCTAGAGCTAAACTGGGATGCTGGAGCCCAGGGGGAAAGAGAGAACGGTCTTCTCACCNCATACNCCTTCTGTCCTCACTGTAGCTGTCTGTCCCAGNTCCTGCTGTTCTTCCCTCAGTTTTAAACGAAGGTCTGAGAAGACAGTGGGCATGGGTAACATTTTGTATGTATGCTTCCTGGATGCCTTACTTTGAAGAGTTTCTGCTTTTCTTATCGTGGAGCTGGGGGGGATGTGCAAGTTCCCATTCCTAAACTCACTGTGCATGGCTCATTCTTCTTGAGGTGGACACTCCTCTGGGCAGGGCAGGGGCTAGGAATGTGGTCACAGGTCATTGGCCTGGGAATAGTGCAGAGCATTGCTGAAGCACAAGTCAGCAAGGAGAGCCATGCTTTAATGGAGAGATTTTACCGTTCANGTTTTCATTAGTTTGGGCTTTAAGATANTACATTAACACATTATTGGTCTTAATTACAAAAATCTTCTGGCATGCCTGTACAGTTGGTTCCTAGCCACTGCCTGATTTCCTGGGCCAGGCTCTTGAGTCCCCTCCTGCTCTGGAACTGGGGAGAGGGCAGAAGCTTCTCTTTCCAGCGTGTACTGCAGCTGCTCCACAGGGTCAGCAGGGTGACCAGATGCCCCCTAGTGGGGAGGTGGGGCACAGCNTGGGAGCCACCTGCGGGGTGGGGNGTGGGAGCNGGGAAGCAGCAACAGTGTTCAGTGTCACTGTGAAGGGTGANGCTCCNGGGCTGGTGGGTGGCCATCTGGGCAGGCAGTCTCTTCACTGCGAAGACCATTTCTAACACGTAACCNGTTAATACTCCCTTCCTGTGGTCTGATCTCTGGACCACAGTTAGAGGATNCNGAGAAGACAAAGATAGGGAAGATAGAGGCAGCAGCATAAGGCACTGTTGGAAGGGATGCTTATTCTCCTTAAACCCTTCACTCCATATGGACTNTGTGTGTGAGGGNTGAATGGGAACCCGTCCCTCCCACCTAACCCACGTGGTTGTGTAGATCTATCTTTGGCTTACCTTCGTCTCTCAACTTACCCAGACCCTCAAATGTCCTTGGCTGTCTCACCCAAGATGGTCTCCCCAGGCCGGAGGAAAGAGTGTGGACAGTCAGGACTCTCCCTGTTCTGGGCATGTCTAGCAGAAGAGGCCAGAGGGAGGGGAATGGGAATAGGGTGGACATGAAAGTGAACCACCACTGGAGGTGACTGGAAGAGACGGACGGGCCTAAAGCTCCTTGTGGGGAGGCAGCATCTCTACCTGGAGCCCCAGGCTGGCTGGGGATCAAAGTGTAGTGGGAGTCTAGAGGGGTTAGAGAGAGCCTGCTTACAGATGGTGAGAGGACAGGGGGATTTCACCAAGGAAGTGGCGGTGATGGATACGCACGGGAATGAAAGAGTAGGATGTGAGCAGGTGCCCTGGCTTCTCTTCCTAAGTGTGGGGCAAGCACTCCTCCCTCTCTGTGTTTGCATGGCGGCTCTGGGGTGCTGTCTTAGGCTCTCTTGATGGCGAGTAGCTGAATTATGAAATGAAAGTTACCTGAATGGTTAGAACGCTTCCTTCCCACTTANGAATTCAGGAGGTCTCTGGTTCCAGGCTTGGTTCTGTGGCTCAACACAGATATCAAGGAGTCAAATTCTTTCCAGCTATCTGCTCTGCCATCTTTAGGGTCTTAGTGAGGGCTGACCTCGTGGTCACATGATAGCTGCTGCACCTCCAGGCATCATACTCTCATCCAAATCTGCCACAAGAAGATATTGGCACACAGATTAAAAGGTTGAAAATTAGGTTTCTTAGTCTGGTTCATAAAATAATTTCAAAATGGTCCCTGGAGAAAATTTGAGGATGGTTTTGCTGGAATTTGTGGGGAGGAGGGAAAAATGGCAGGCAAGCTGTAGGTCTGAGCTGTTGCCAGAAGGAGGGAGATGGAGAAGAGGGGGAGAGAAACCCACACCGGTTGATTAGACCAGCTCCGTTCTGCTCCGGAGGTCAGTAAGTGGCCTCCCAGCTGATAAACAGCCGCANGNTGGAAGGAGGAGGGGCAGCTTCAGAAAAAGTGGGAGACACCCCAGAGTGTCTGGGAACTCATATCCAGGCTTTGGCCAGTATTTGAAAGAAAAAGAAATAGAAGAAAGGGAGAAGTTACGTTTTTTACGAGTAACTCAGAAAAGCAAGTAGGTTCNGCAGTGACATTCTGCAAGCATCTGTAGGTTCTGGGAGGGACGAGGGCACCATCGCATTAGAGGGATACATTTAGTCTTCTCACCTTAGCATGTCTGTAAGTAAACCAAATTTGGGGAGGGAAGTTGAGGGGTGTGGTCCTGGCTAGGTGATTGACAGGCCAGCTGCATTAACCCTTAGAAGGGGCAATAGATTAGAATGCTTGTCTCTTGTCTCCTGACCTGGTAACCAGTGGTCTCTTTATGACATTTGTGGTTTTGAATGTCATCTAGTGGGACTCATGTGGCATGCAGCCTTTTCAGACTGGCTTCTGTCACCTAGTGAGGCNGAGTCAAGCTTCCTCTATGCCTTCATGGCTTGTGTAGGAAGCCATGTGTAAGTCTTCACCGCTTGTGTGTAAGAACTCGATGTTGTGGCCACACAACCTTGTGGCCGCTCCTCCCTTTCACAGATACTGGTACCCTACTAAGACATTACCCGGGAGTCCTTAGCTAAAGGACTTTTAGTGCCATATTNTCTCACCTGGAAGTGAGTTCACACCGAAAGGGGTACCGGTTGACCACATATCCTGCGCCCACCCTCTTCCCTACCTCTCGCCTGGGCATCCGAAAGCCTGGCTGCAGACTTGAGCTGTGAAACCTTCCCTAGCCTCAGACACAAACTCTCACGTTTGCCGTGTGGACTCTGAGCCCTCTGTTCAGAGACCCTGCCATGCTGTCTGTCTTGTGTGCTGGCCTGAGTTCTCCTTGGAGCCTCCACCATGGCTGTTGCCTCTCTGTCTGTCTGTCTGTCCATGACATTAGTAACTTTCATTATAAATTCTGTACTCCCCGGTAATCCGTCTCAATGCTGAGCAGTATTTTATTGTATGGCTGTACCAAAGTCTGTCTGTCCTGCTGAAGGACATCTTGTTTGCTATGTTTGGGCTTCATAAATAAGGCTTCTACAAACATCATTGTACGGATGCGACGAAAGTCCAGTTCGGCTGGGTAAATTCTTAGGAGCATGACACTGNATTGAGTGGTAAGATGAGGCTCTAGCAGCTCCCAATTCAAAGCCATCTCTCACAGCAGCCACCCAAATTNGTGTTCCCACTAGCAAAGTATGAGAGGTTTATTTCTCATCTTTTTTACCTTTAGCTATTACACAAACTNAAGTATCACTGTGTACAGAANTTTGTGGGTATGTGTGAGACTACGTGGAGTAACTTTTTCACCAAATGATACATCAGCAGATTACTTTTCAAAAAGAGTTTTATCCACAATGCCTGAAAATGCTCATTTTCATACGCACGTTTGACTGTGTGCTACCAAACTTCAGTATTTTGATATTTTGACAAGTGAAAAAAGGGTATTTCCCACAAGGCTTTCACTATGAGTGAGTGAAGTAGTGTTCTGTCNGACTACCTGGGTGAGATTCTTTCTCTGGGACTTTCAAGATGTGCCATGTTGGGTAAGTTACTGAATGTCTCTGGACTTCAGTCCCTCCACCTATAAAGTGAAGAAAGCCANGGTCCTTGCCTGGTTAATTGGACTTGAAGACTCAAAGGTATCCATCATGTAAAACGCTAGCACNGCCCCTGTCTCTAAGTACGTGGAAAGTTAATGAATATTATTATGTAATATGTTTGTGACAGTTTGGGTTTCTTGGCTTATAATCTGGCAGTTCGTATCGATTCCTCATTTTCTCTGAATTCTTCTTTTGCATATTAATTGATTGGAGCTCTTTGTGTCTTAATAAATTTCATATATACGTCATTTGTATTTTTTTTTTTATCGAAGTGTTTGATTTGTCTCTGGTTCTGACCCAGTGTGACATTCTTCTCTGGGACACAGCTCATGCAGCCCCACATTTCCCATCTACAGTTTCCTTCTGAGGACAGTCACACCAGCCAAGCCAATGTATTCTTCAGTAAGGGAAGGGACTGGCTGAGGCAGGGTAAGCAACCTGCCTAAGGACATAGGGAGTTAGTGTCTAGTTCAGACCTTCTCTTGGTTTCTTAGGTTTGGCCTTTACTCTTGGAGGGGGCATTTAGAGGGTTGGGGAAGAGAAGGTCTGAGTCACCAAAATAGGCAGCTTCAATGTGTCCCCCTCTCAGAAACCAGGAGCTTGGGTCCCTTGCTCTGACAAGTTTGGACTATCCAAATGGAGGCTATGAGTTCCCTGAGAGAGGCTCCCTGCTTGGTTTGTGGTAGAAGAACAGGTGTGTGTGTGTGTGTGTGTGTGTGTGTGTGTGTGTGTGTGTGTGTTCATGTAGTATTTTGAGATCGGTATAGCCCACCTGATTTCAAACTGAAGCTCTTTGTGACTTCCGAGTGGTAGAACTACCAGTGGGAGCTACTAGGCCAGGCTCAATGTGTGTGATCTTAATCAAGTTCCCTAGCTTCGGAATGTAGAACNAGACTTGGAGCTGGATGAAAACAATAGTCAAGTCTCAGTTGTTCAGTTGTTCAGTTGTCTTGTTTCACAAGGTTTGAAGACACAGTGCTCCTCAACTTGTGATGGGCTGTGACCTGATCAACTCACCCATAGTCAAACCTGGCCTAAGTAAAAAATGCTTTTAACATATGCAACCTCCCACAGCCCTGGCTTAGTGAAAGCTCAACCTGGAGTATCCTATCCTTTTCTGGACTCTGTAGCATTCTCTACATCTCCCAAGGTTGGGAGCCAATGAAAAAGCCTGTGGGTATACCAGAGCCTGGCTGGCAGTTTTCCTTCTGGGTGGTTCAGGGTCCTTGACGGTGATTACCAGTCTCATGGATTAAGTATTTGTTACATGCCAAGTACTATTTGTTTGCTTGTTAGTTTGTTGATTTATTTACAGATAGAGTCTTCCTCTGAAGTCCAGGCTGGTGTAGAATGTGTGCTTCAGTCTTGCAGGCCCTAGAGTTACAGGCATGAGCCACCATGCCTGGCTTCTCTTATCTTTATTCTTATCATTTTAGTTCTCACAGCCACAGGAAGTGGCATGTTAGTATATTTCCTAAATACTGCAGGTCAAGCAACTTACAAAGAACAAGAATTATTCAATTCATGATGCTGAAGGCTGGGATGTTGGAGATCAGGTGGCCATAGCTGGTAAGGCTCTTTNTGCTGGAAGGGATTTTGCAGTCAGCCACAAGGTAGCACCTAGACGTAATGTCCCATGTGTCCTAGTGTCCTTTCCTGCTTTCCTACAGCCACAGTCCTATGGGATCAGGTCCCACTTTAACAGCTTCATATAGTCTCCAGATGAGCCCCATCGTTCCCTCTGTGTAGTGTGGAGACAAAGAACAGCANGCCAGGGGTGTGCCNGAGTAACGGGTAGAGCTGGCACTGCTCCCAAGCCTGGCCTACCACCACCAGGCCACTTGTCAAGGTTCATAGTAAATTGGTAAGTTGCACAAAAAACATGGCTAGGCAGGGCCTCCTCCTACAGGTCACCTAGTATAGCCTCAAGTCAGGCCAAGTCACCAGGGCTGTCCAAGGCTCTCACACCATAGCTTTGTGGTTCTCAGGCTAGCTTCTACACCCTGGGCATCCTGTCCAAGCCTGGATGCCTCTCCTGATTGAAGGGGCCACTGCTGTACCCTGGAACTCTCTGCTGGGCTAGCATTCTAAAATCATTCCTTCAATGAATCATTACAAACACTGCCTGAGGCCTGCTGTGAGCTATGCACTGTACCAGTACACTGGGGAAACAGGCTCAAAGATCAAATTATGGCCTTCTGTATAGTCTGGAAGCTACTGGTAGGGAGGGAGCTGCTGAGCTCCTTCGGCTAAGCTCATCCCAGGGCTGGTGGCACCTGCCACCACCTGGTGCTGTGGTCCAGGCTGAGGGATCAGAGAAATCACTTGAGCAGAGGCAGAGGCCACTTAGGGAGGAAGGAGATTGCTTCTGAGAGATTCTGAAGTGGTAGAATGAACCGGAAGAGGTGTGGAAGATCCCCAGGGGACAGGAACAGCCAGGCAAAAGAGCTGGAGTTGCCTGATTGCTGAAGGCAACCCTGGGCAGGTTTCAAAATGGAAAGAACTGTCCTGATGTTCAGGACCAGGACTCTTCTGCCTGGCTGCATTGTTGACCCTGAAGGCTTTGCTGTCCCAGTGACAAAGGGGCCTGAGTATGGTGCCTTCTGTACCCCAGGGCTACCTAGAATCCATACTCCTAGCTTGACTTTTTCCGATTGTCATCTCCAGGCCTGGCTGGAAGCCTGGAAAGTCCACAGCTGGGCAGTGGCCTCGTGAGGAGGGGGTGGAGCCTNCCTATCTGATGGACTGGAGCCTCTTAGGGGAGCCCAGAGCCAGGTATCCTGTAACTGCATGCCTTCCAGACTCGGTGTTGAAAAGCTTGGTGCAAGCCGGGAGGAACTTATCTGAGTACTCACTGGTAGGATTCTCTCCATCCAAGGAATGAGCCGTCTCCAGTGCTGACAGAACCAGGCATCAGCAGGCCTGGGCCTACCACAGTGTGAACAATGACATATAACTGTCATCAAGCAAGAAGTGCAACCCAGGTTGAGACAGAACCCTTGCCGTGGCACCTGAGTTTTTGGTCAACATGCTTATGGTACGTCCTTATTCTTTTTTAAAAGTTGAATTTATTTTTAACTGCTACAAGAAAACATAAAACTGTACATATCACTGTGTGATGTCTTGATACATGCATACACTTATATTGTTTAAATCAGCTTAAATATATCTAACTCCCCAAACATCATTTCTTAAGCCCAAACCTCCCAAACCCCTTTCTGTTTGAATGTAGAGCACGTGTTTTCTTAGAGGAATAACGTAGAACTTTTCCTTCCCTTCCTTACCCCATTGTGAACTTCTCAGGGATGGGGATACTGGCTCTTAGGTTTGTTTCCCAGCACTTGTTCCTGAGGATGGCCTTAAAGGGAACACAGAGTTTTAAAAGGTCAAAGTGGGGCCTGAAGTGACTGACCAGGCCAAAGTAGTGCGGAGGAAGCTGAACACTGGAAAGTAGCAGCTGAGACCACTGTTGCCCTAAAGACTTGCAGGTCTCCACTGGTATCAGGTGAGCCCCTCACCTGGAGGAAAGCCACGGGGACTCAAAGCTATGAAAGTCAAAATTTAAGACCTAGGAGCCTGCAAAACTCTCCTATTTAGGGCAGGGATTTGGAGTGTATTCCTGGGGCCTCATCCCCACCCTCAGCATCGGGTACTCCTGGGGTCTCTTNTCACCCCCCCTCAGCACACTTCTGTGTTCTGATTCAGCTCCAGAAGCACCAAGGGGACCTTGAACCCCTGGATCTGTCTGTGCCACGGTTTCCTGTGGTCACAGGAATAAGTCCAACCCACCCACAGGCTCCCAAATTCCAGCGACTCAATAGCTTCCGGAACAGCCTGAGATCATCAAGGGGCAGGAAGTGGTAGATACATTATCTAAGCCTCCTCACCCTGGAATGGGACAATTCTGAGGGATTGTTGCATAGGATGGGGGGAGGGTGATGAGCAAAGTCCCATTCACAGATTATATGGGTCACTGCTAAATAAAGGTATTTCTTGTTTTTGTTTTTCACAACTCATTTTTCTTTTGACAAATCACAATTGACNAGTGTCACATATATATCATTTACTAATGCTAGTGACCTGGACAACTAACCCAGATGTCCCTACTAATCCTGCCCCAGGGTCTGCTCAAGGTGATAGGATCAAGGCAGGTAGCAGAGGCAGGCAGAAGCGCTGCCTTCTCTATGTGCTCCACGGTTTCCCTTCGTGGTGGCCAGCCTCTCTCTGGCCTTTTTAAACTCCGGTTTTTCTTACACTGCCTTTGGATGGATAANCTTTAACTAGGGCCCACATGACTCCCACAACTACTTCTCCCTACTTCTCCATTTAGGGACGGGGAGGCATTTCTGGACATCATACCTCTTCCCTGCTGTGTTGTTCACAGATCCCTTCCACGGGCCCCTGCTATGTGTTCATGGCTCCTCACAAAGGCCTTTTAAGCAACTTTCCTTCCTTCTCAACCCTCATGACTCTCTTGAGCCGTAGGCGTTTTTGCCACCTGGGATGCTGCAGCAAGGTGAGGCCNTGGATCCCTTGACTCTGGGTCTGACATGAGCAAAGGGCCTGGATGCCTAGAGCTCCTTACCTAGCTAGGGTTCTGTCTGGACCACATACCTCCAAGCGCTTGGTATGTTATTCAAAGCATTGAAATGAAGGCATGCATTTGCAGAATAATAGCAATGGAACTTCACTCAAAGCAATGCAGTAGTGTAGATCAGAAAGAAACACCCTATCAAGACTGACAACAGCACAGTCTGGAGACATGGCCTAGTGGTTAAGGACACTTGCTGCTCTTCCAGGGAACTGGAGTTCAGTTCCTGGTACCTTTGCAGGGCAGCTCACAAAGCCTGTAACTGAAGCTCTATGGGATCCTGTGCCCTCTCCTGGCCTCTGCAGGCACCTGCACATATGTGGCAGACACAAACATAAATACAATAGAACAAATCTTAAAAGATCTTAAAGAGTGACATCAAGTCACACAAGTGAGAAAGAACTCAGGAATTCTGACTATTATTTGGGACTTTGCTTATGAGGTTCAAGTGAAGGAGGCATTCAGTTACCAGAGGGGTGATTTTTTATTTCTTCTTCTTCTATTATCATCATTATTATTATTATTATTATTATTATTATTATTATTATTGTTAGTGCCCTTCCATTCCTATGTGACTATCACCTACCGGCTGAAGACCAATGGGCATCCCACAGGGATCAAGGCCCTGCTTGAGCAATGTAAACCTTTCATTCTAGTTTTACTGTTTTTTAAATCGAAGTGCCCCCACTTCNGTCTTTCCCACGATTTCAGCAGAGCCAGAAGCAAATAAAGGAAACTTTGGGAACAATGAGCAAGAGCCATGCTTTCTGGCTGGCTCAGCTGGCCTCACAGACTCCACACTTCTCCCTGCAGCTGTGAGTGGAAGTCGAGGTCAGGTGCACATAGGACTGGAGGAGATACAGCTCTGCAGGGCAGCGCCTGGAAGGTGATGCGGTTTTTGTCTTCATCCATTCATAGAATCAACAATTGGCCTGTTTATGAAGTGCTCACTTGGCATGGATTTATGTGTGCCTTCTGTGTGCCAGACATTTAGCTGTGTTTTGGCTGCTTGCAGATTCCACCCACAAGGAGTTCATTGCCAGTGGGGGGATAAATTGTGTTGGGTAGAACAGTCTATGGTGTGATTAAAGCTCACTCCCATCTACCTGTTGGAAGCGTCCCCTCCAGGATCTTCCTGTCTTTTCTATTCCTATTATTCTTAGGTTTGGTCTTTTCATAGTGTCCCAGATTTCCTGGATGTTTTGTTTTAGGAACTTTTTAGATTTAACATTTTCTTTGACGAATGTATCAATTTCTTCTATCGTATCTTCTATGTTGGAGAGTCTCCCTTCCATCTCTTGTATTCTGTTGGTGGTGTTTGCATCTGTAGTTCCTGTTTGCTTACCTGTATTTTCCACCTCCAGGATTCCCTCAGTTTGTGTTTTCCTTATTGCTTCTATTTTCATTTTCAGGTTTTGAACAGTTTTATTCATTTCCTTCAACTGTTTGTTTGTGTTTTCCTGGGTTTCTTTAAGGGATTTATTCATCTCCTCCTTCACAAGATTGGATTTAAGGTCAATTTCTTGTGCTTCAGCTGTGTTGGAATATCCGGGGCTTGCTGTAGTAGGACAGCTGGGCTCCAGTGGTGCCATATTGCCCTGGCTGTTGTTGATTGTGTTCTTATGCTGGCTTCTAGGCATCTGGGTTTGGGGTTATTAGAGGTTTAGTGCTGACTTCTGAGTTTGTCTTTGTTAGGTGGATGTTCCCTTGGTTTCTGTTTCCTCTCTTGTCTTCTGGCCTGAGTAGCCTGGGGTCCTGGTGATCAGAGAGTCTTCAGGTCCAGTATGGTGTCTCCACTGAGGTTTTTGAAGCCTGCATGACCTTTGGGGTTTTGGGTGCCACTGTTGCCTCTGGGGTTCTGGGTCCCTGCTTGGTCTCTGGCTTTTCTAATAAGGCATGGCCTCTGGTAAAGCAGGAGAGTCTCCGGCTGAAGTTGTGAACCAGGATATGGAGCCTGGGGAGGGGCTGCTGTTGGGAGCTGCGGGGAGGCTTTAAGGGGTGTTAGCAGGTGGTGGGTTGTGTTAGGGGGTGTTAGCTGGGGTCCCTAGTACCAGCATGGCCTCTGGTACAGTAGAAGTCTTCTGCAGGAGTTGTGGGCCAGAATATGGAGCCCTGGGAGGGGGTGCAGTTTGGGGCTGTTGGGCTGGCTTTAAGGAGTGTTAACGCGCAGTGGGCACTGTCTTACCTGGGGTTCCGGAATGGGCCTGGCCTCCGGTAAAACAGCAGCAGTTTGGGGCTGGAGTATGGAGCCCAGGGAGGGGGTCCAAAGTTCGGGTTTTGCTGATTGCACTCTCAAGAGGCTCGACGTGACTGTCTGCTATATTTCCCGTAAACTTTGGCAGGATCTCGAGCGTCATCCACACTGTGGATGCTGTGTGGATGATCCACACGTGTGGCTCCACACGGGTCAGCAGTACTTGATTCCCTTGTGCAGCTGAACGTTGTTCCATTATACGTGACATTTTGTTTATCTATCTGGGTCACCTCCACTGTACCCAGCACTGCTATAGACGGACATGGACATATATTTGCTTGAAGTATTTATTAATTCTTTNGTATATAAACCTAGGGGTGGAATTGTGGGACCATGAAGTAATTTTATATTTGTCTTTGTAAGAAATCATCCAAGTGTTTCCTACAACTACTGCACCTTTTACATTCCTATCTATAATATTGTGAGGCTCTACTTTCTCTGTATGTCTGCCAGCGTTGTGAGTTTCCAGTGACTGGCTCTATTCATCTTGGGGCATACGACATGGTGTGTCTTTGTGATCTTAATCACCAATGATTTTGCCTATCTTTGTACGTACTTATTGGCATTTATAGATTTTTATTTGGAGAAGTGAATATAAAACTCCTTTATAGAGACTTTAATTAGAGTGTTGGTATCATTGAATTGTAAGAATTCTTTGTATCTTGGGTATTAGCACATTGATTTGAAAATAGTTTTTCCTCCATTATGTAGGTAGTGTTTTCACTTTCTTGATACTTTCTGTTTAATTTTTTATTTTATTTATTGATCTAATTCTGTAGGCTAGCATATGAAGTGGTGGTTCCAGCCTGGCATCTTTATACACGTATGGCATTGAACTCTGTTCTCATTTGTTCCCGTCCTCCACTGCCCTCCGTCATTTATTTATTTATTTATCTATCTATCTATCTATCTATCTATCTATCTATTTATTTATTTATTTATTTATTTATTTATTTATTTATTTATTTATTTATTGAGAGAGGGTTTCTCTGTGTAGCCCTGGCTGTCCTGGAAGTCAAACTCACAGAGATCTGCCACCTCTGCCTCTTGAGTTCTGGGATTAAAGGCATATGCCAGCACCACCTGGCTATTTTAAAAAATATTTAATTCACTGCTATCCTGAGATATCTTTGATGTTAAAAAAGGTTATTATTTTAGGAAGTCCACATTTTTGTTTACCTTTTATTTTGCATTTTTGGTGTCCTAGTATCTATTGCTAAATCCAAGGTCATGAAGATATAGTTCCATGCTTTGATCTAAGACTTTTATGAGTTTAGCTCTTATATTTATATTGTTGATTGCCCCAGCCAGCGGGGTCTTCAACGGAGACCCTAGAAGGGGGGACGGTAAGTGAAAGGGACAAGAGACACGAAGAATGACAGCAAGACAGGATTCTGATCAAGCTGCAAAGTTTATTTTTTCACCAGTTGATTAAATAGTGAGTGAAGCAGGAGCTTGTGCTTGGGGATGTGGGTCAGGGCGGTTAAGTTGCTAGGTAACCTGACTGCAAGATGTTTTCTCGGGAAGGTCAGGATAACAGACGTCCCTAACTGACAAAAAGATAAGGAAGTACCAAGCTATTTCTGGGGGCTGGGACTTGCCTAAGGCACCTAACAAGAATTCTGGAAAAGGAACCTGTTACTCAGGAAACAGAAATTGAAAATTACCTGAGCTAAGATAGCTTAATTGTAACTAATACAGGTTTTGGCTCCTGGCAGTTGATCTGTTTTGAATTAATTTGTGGACATCGTATGTGCCCCAGCACAGTTATTTCTCCATTGAATGCTCATTGTACCTCGGTGAAGACCATCTTGAGATGTTCTGATAGAAGAAAATATTGAGTAGAAATTTCTCCAGAGCAGTTCTCTGGCCTCAACAGAGGCAGAGACATTGGCTGAAGTAACAGGTCGTGCCGCAAGAGTTGCAGGCTGATATCATTCCTACCCCCATGTAACCATTGCGCTTTACATGTTGATGTTTATACACAAGCCATATACCAGATAACTGTCAGAGTTTTTTTTTTCTTTTTTTTTAATTAATTTTTTAAAATTTATTCATCCCAACCACAGTTTCCCCTCTGGATCAGAGCTTTGTAAGACTTATTTTTCCTTGTTTCAGAGAAGACAAAAATGCAAAGACTGGCCAGATACACTGTATACTTGTTTCCAGTCCATACAGATCCCAAAGCCCTCAGGATTTGAGAGAGCTGGAATCCAGAACATATTGTACCTCATACCAGCATGGAACAAGTGTACCTTGAAACAGGAGTAGCGATGCAAAGGCCCAATGCCAGGAAAATTCCCAGGCAGGAGGATTCCCAGTCTCACACAGCTGGACTCAGCAGTCAGGATCCACAGTGGTCCAGCATTTATCAGGATGCCAGTCAGATGTCAGCAGCCACTGGACCTCTCCTCAGTGTTTGGAGGACAGATTGGGTCCAAAGCAGCAGCAGCAGTGTCAGGAGTTGCATTATGAGAGGAAGGACTTAGGGAGGAACTTGCTTCCCTAGAATAAAGCAGGAGGAAAGAATGCAGGCAGAAAAAACTCCCAGCACGAGACCCATTAAAGCTAAATCAGTTTTGAAGAAGATAAAGTTGGGGCTTTCACGTTATCCAACGTCATGATTTATCACCAAGCTACAGTAATCAGGTATGCTACAGGCAGAAGGACAGACACATAGATCAAGGAAGAGAAAGGAGAACCTAGAAACAGACCTGCAACAATATTCCTGGCTAATTCTGACAAAGTACAAAAGCAATTCAATGAAGAAAGAACAATCTTGTAGCAAGTCATATGATGCAATTGAAGCTCCGCAGGCCAACAAAAGGAGGGGGCCTCAACCCAAATCTTACAAGTGCCTCAAAGTGTATCATGGATTTAAGTGTAGGATAGAAAACCTTTGGCAAAAAAAAAATCATACGAGAAAAATCTTTAGGAGACGGTTATTAGACTTCAACCCCAAAGCATAATCCACAAGGAAAAAAAGTAGATATACTGGAATTTATTAAAATTAAACTTTTTACTATGTAAAAACTTAAGAAAGAGACAAGAAATTATTTGAAAACTAAGTAGCATCAGATCAATATGGAAAACATAACACACTCCAAGCCCAACAATAAAAAATCCAATGAGAAAAAAAAGACACAAACAGACTGTTCTAGTTTCAGTCTGATGCTGTAAGAAAACACTCTGCTCAACAGTGACTAGAGGGGGAAAGGGTTTTTCCTTCCAGGTCACAGTCCATCATTGAGGGAAGCCGTGGAGGAGCTCAGGCAGGCTGAGGCTGCTTACTAGTCCAGGCAGTGCTCTTCTAGCCAGAACACCCACTCACAGCCAGGGCAGCGTAGCAGGAACCACGGAGGTGCTGACGCTAGCCGACTCACTCACAAGCTCATCCTTACTGCACAGCCCAGGACATGCCTAGGAGTGGTTCTCCCTGCAGTGGACTGGGCCCTCCTTGGAACCTGGGCTGTCATCTGACACCTTCTTTCATCATATTCTATTTTCCTAGGCTCTCTGTTGCCACTTTCTAATCTCATTAATTCATGGTAAATTAATAAATAGGCAAGATACTAAGCACCATGGTGATGCCCCCCCTCAAAGGGTCTTTACCTTCAAGGATCTGATTGTCTCAGGGAAGGAAGAAAGTTGTACACATGGCTCAGGGTCATGTTCACTCTGGACTCTCCTAGATGTCTCTGCCTCTGCCTACCTTCTCCCTTTTATCTCCCTTCTCTTCCACCACACCTAGGAGCAGTCATAGCTTTCCTTTTTTTCTTTACATTTTTCTCAATTCTGAAAGCCAAGATTGGCATATATAAGTACCTTTCCAAGGGACTCAGCCTCTCTGAACCAAGCTGCTGGTTTGACTCTCCTAAGGTGTGTATGGATCATTTGTTTCTGCCGGCTTCTACCATCCACCATATTTGGTTCCAAATTCTAAGAGTCCAATTCTTCAGCTGCTTCTTCCCTCCACCTGCTCTAACCATCCATCTTTCCTCTCCTACTCAGTAAGTGTCAACTTTTNAGCCGACCTGTGTAGATCTTGTCTGCTAGACCCNGGATCTGAGNNCCTAAAAGAATGGGGCAGATTACAGTCTAAAGCTGTAGACAACCTTACTTCAGTCTCAGTGTACTTTTACACACGAAGGAAGGAAGCAGTGATCCAAGGAAGGTTGTTTGAGTTCAGAAAAACATGTTTAAAAAAACACCAATAAGCACACACTAAATATTAACAGAGCAGCCCTTTCCCAGAACTTTCTCAAGACAGACCAATTTAAACACAATTGCCTGGCACCTACTATTATATCTAGAATTATATCTGGGAAAGCATGAAAGCAAGGCAGAAAGCCATATCCAGATTCAGAGTACACGGACTGGATTGGGTTCTATAGCTATGTTCTGACATCCAAAAAGAATGAACATGTCTTATAAATTGAATGTAAATNTTTGTCGCAGGAGACCGAAATCACTCCAAGAACAATTTAGGGACTAAAATGTACTTGAGTTAAAGGCCCTCTGCCTTTTTTCCTGGATCCTCTCTCACAGTTCCCCAAGGCATTGTTCACCATGCGTCCTTCTTTTGACTGTGTTCCGAGGGTAAGCCCCTATGGGACATTCATCACATGGGCAACTCTCTACTTACTAAGACATTTACTTGTCTCACTCCATTGGAACCCTCCCTTCCCCCAAAAGTCCCACCCCAGCTCACAGGCTCTCTTTCTCCAATTCCCATATAACTCTGGAATGTCTTCCCTGGTGCTTCTCTCTGATTTCCTGGGAACAGCCTTGGAAGTTTGGAATAACTTTTCCCTTTTCACCCATCCACTGGCTATTTTGGTTTCTTTTCTTTT
>LZPO01116987.1:522078-543935 GCA_001675575.1 Neotoma lepida | reverse complement strand
ACAACCACCACCTGGCTTATTTTGGTTTCTTTACTGCACCCATTTTTTTCATTGACTAATAAGGAATTAGGAACTTCTTATAGAAGATGGTTTCCAGTCTGTATAACGCCTAGCCATAAGCACAGCTCAGCTCAACTGACTACCCAGGGCAGGCTGCAGTGACAGGCAGTCCTTCCGCAAAGACTAAAGGATTTCTCCAGCTCCTGCTGAAGAATACTAGGATGGAGTGATTGGCCAAGGCAGGGTCATGTGACTTCCAAACTACTGTGCCTGGGGCTGGAGAGAAATGACAGCTCCCACAGGAAAAGGCGAGGCAAGTTGCCTTCCTAAGAGGGTGTGAGGACAAATAGATATTCTCAGGGCCCTGATGCAGCCAGGCACGGATGTAGAAGGAAAGTTTGGTACCAAGAGTCTCTGAAATATCACCACTGGTTCTCTCTATTCAAATGCAAGCATACCAACTACATACACACATCAGATAACACATACATACAAACCACACCATACACAACCCACAGCACACACTGTTCATACACGTCACACACCAGATGGCATGCATACACCACACCATACCGATATTCCAGATCATACAGTGAAGCACACCATACCACATACAGAAAAATACTGCACACAACGCGTAACATCCACAGCATTCGTATGCTACTCTATATATCACACATACCAGATCACACATACGAACATCATACAACATATAACATATAGTATACAAACATACACACACACATGAGTGGACTGGGGTCTGGACTTGTGGTGTATTTTACTGCATCCTGAGGCCTGGGGGGTGGTTCTGAGCGTGTATGTGGGGACTCAGAGTCTTAGCTCAAGCTTCTTTCACCCAGAGCTTTGGCATTGGCTCTGGTGCCCTGTAGAAGTCCAGAGCTTGTGCCTTGTGGGCAGCANAATGAAAGGCCATGGAGAAGATCACATTTGGAACACTAAGGATGGTGCTGGCACTTCTTTTCTGCTGTAGGGTCCTAACTGGGGCATCAGCAAAACCTTGATCATGATTGTCTTTCAGAACCAGCCTGGTTCATTCATAGCGGCAAGTGGGTCCTCCAATGAGGTTGTCAGGGAGGCCTGGAGGAACTGAGCATGTCTTTGGAGAGCAGAAAGCAGACACAGCTCCATGGTTACCAACTCTGGAGATCATTTTTGACATGAAGATCAGTCTGACAACACATCAGAGCACNCTTAAAATCAACCAGAAGGCCTGCTTAGAACTGTTTCTGCCTCAGGAGTGGACTCAGAGCCTGTCTCCTTCCCACAGCTACAATCATGAAGTAACAATACCCTTGTGGTTCAGAAAGCACAAAGCTCTACAGAAGCTGCAGAAAGCAAGCTGTTGGAAGCTGGACCCCAAGCCCCTATCATAATCATGGAACATGGTGGTCTAGAACAGGCCTCCCCAAACCTTTTCCACTAGCAAGCCCTTTGAGAAAGTCTCACATGACCCTGGATATACAGGTGAATGATATAAGTCTACAAATCAAACATTTTCTGATAATGTCATTAATAAATTTATGTCAAAACAATTCATGTATATATATATAATTTTACCATTTATTGAGGGTGAAAAAACATACACACTAAAGAGACAAACGTGCTTGTTTATTTTTACATAAAGAATTCAATCTTGACCTAGTGAGATGGCTCAGTGGGTGAAAGGGCCTGCTGCCAAGGCTGGTGACCTGAGTTGGATCCCTGGACTCCATATGGTGAAAGGATAGAGCCAACTCCAGCAGGCTGTCCTCAGACACTGCACACACACACACACACACACACACACACACACACACACACATTTTAGAATATTATTTTAAGGTGTGTTACATTTGTTTATGCTCTGGAACACTTGTTTGCTGATGCAAAGACATGTTGCATTCTTTTATGTTGCATTTGTTTAACTCTGTGAGGCCTATCTAAAACACCTGATAGTCTAATGAGCTGAACAGCCAATGGTGAGGCAGGAGAAAGGGTAGGTGGGGTTGGCAGGAGAGAGAATAAATAGAAGGAGAAATCTGGAAGGAGAAGAAGGAGGAGGACATTAGGGGCCAGCCACCCAGCCACCCAGCCACCCAGGAGCCATGGAGTAAGAGTGAAAGTAAGATATACAGAAGTAAGAAAAGGAAAAAGCCAAGAGGCAAAAGATAGTCAGATAATTTAAGTTAAGAAAAGCTGGCAAGCAACAAGCCAAGCTAAAGGCTAGGCATTTATAATTAAGAATAAGCCTCTGGCCAGGTGGTAGTGGAGCACACCTTTAATCCCAGCACTCAGGAGGCAGAGGCAGGCGGATCTCATGAGTTTGAGGCCAGCCTGTGCTACTGAGTGAGTTCCAGGAAAGGTGCCAAAGCTACACAGAGAAACCCTGTCTTGAAAAACAAAAACAAAAACAAAGCAAAACAAAAAAAAGAATAAACCTCTGAGTGTGATTTATTTGGGAGCTGGGTGGTGGGCCCCCCAAAGGACAAAGAGCAAAGAGTAAAAACCACCACCACCACCACCACCCACCCCCTACACGGAGGTCAGAGGTCAATGCCAAGCATCTTCCTTGTGTTCTACATTACTTTCTTGAGACTGAGTCTCTTATTGAACCTGGAGCTTGCTGATCAGGCTTGACGGTCTGGCTCAGGGGTCTTCTTCCCTAGCTCTGGGATTACAGGTATTTACTTCCTGCCCTGCTTTTTTTTTTCAATTTCAATTTGAATTCTATTTTGTCTGTATACGCATTTTGCCTGTATGTACATTCGTGTACCACATGTGTACCTGTTACCCACAGAGGCCATAAAATGTCAGATCTCTTGGAACTGGAGCTATGTACAATTGTGAGCTACCACGTAGTTGCTCAGAATTGAACCTGGGTCCTCTGGAAGGGCAGCAGTGCTCTTAACCACAGAGCCATCTCTCCAGACCCCCTACCCCCAGCCCTGCCTTTTCTTCTCTTCTCTTTCTTTTTTTTCTTACATGGATACTGGGAATTGAACTCAGGTCCTCATGCTTGTACTCCAAGCATTTATCCACTGAAGCATCACTCATGCCCCTGGACTTGGCATTTTAGTTATAAGTTGCTGTTATCATCTAATCTACATATACATGCTAACCATATACATGACTAACATTGCAATGTTCTTCTGTGTGCATGTTTGTCTGTCTCTCTTTTAGAACTTTGTATGATCAGATCTGAGAGTGGTGAGGAATTGGGTCTGCCCCACAGGAAAACTGCTCTAGGNAAAGGAAAGTTCCCAACTATAGACAGAAATTTCTCTGGTCCTGCCTGGCCCAGCAGTCCGGATGAATCTCTCCCACCCGTGGTCCCTTAGCTGCTTATAAAATAATTACTCAGAGACTTAATATTAATTACAAACTGTATGGCCTATGGCTTCAGCTTCTTGCTAGCTAGCGCTTTCATCTTAAATTAACCCATTCCCATGAATCTACATGTTGCCACATGGCCATGGCATTACCAGTCTGCTGGCATCTTGTTGTTCCTTTGGCAGTGGGCTGACCTCTCCCCTGACTCCACCTTTCTTCGTCTTGTCTTCAGTTTGAATGTACCACCTAACCTTATCCTGCCCTGCCATAGGCCAATGCAGCTTTATTTATTATCCAATGGGAGCCACACATATTCACAGCGTACAGAAAGACATCCCCCAGCCCCCAGCTTTTTGTTTGTTTGTTTAACACCCCATGGAGAGAGTGGAATTGGGGTTTCTTTCGTTTGCACAGAAGAATGAGTTGATTCAATAAAGATGGATGGCAGAATCTTGGTTGCTGAGCAGGAGAGAGGCAGATGGTGTTTCCTTTACTTGTTCCTGGACTGTATTGTTGTCTGTGATAGATTAGACTATTACTCAAACACACCTGCNCTACCCCTCCTTCCCTCACCAGAAGATAGCCCTTCCTGGTTCTGCTGATGTTGGGTACAGCTCTGTGGCTTGCTTTCGTGGTTGAAGGGCAATTTGTTGTCCCTTGACCTTGTCCTGAGTCTTTCGGCTTGCATTGGCNGTTAGATGTTAGCAGATGTGCCTCAGGTAAGGCTGGAAATGACCTTTGTTGGCTGAGCTTCTCCTCTTGCACCCCTGCCGTGTCCACAGTGAAGGTGAAGTATCTTTGGAGTTTCTCCTTTAGCCTGGGTGCCAGGGTGAAAGTAGACAGAGAAACCCAATACTCGATGAGGAGCCTAGTCCTGATGGCTTGAAACAGGATGCCCTCTGGAGCCCAGCCTAGACCAGTGATCTCTGGTTGACATGCAGCTAAGCTTTGATGGTTCTAAGATTTGATGGTTGTTTGTTGCTGAGAACAGCTGTAGATTTGGTAGCATGATAAACCTAAGATAGGAAATAGAAAATGCTGAAGACTTTGTCAAGGCATATGGTAATGAGGTACACATTTTACTTACCATTCAGTCTGCAAACCGTTTAACATGTCTGAGGGACTAAAATGTCTATCCAATGTTGAGCATGTTAAAGCTTTTATTAAGGATTGAGCTGAGTGAATCTGTGGTTTCAGGAGGTAGAGTCCAAACTAAGAATGCTTGCTGGTCTGCTTGGGGATGTCCCCTTCACAGGAGCAGTTGGTATCCTCTTGATNGCTAAGTACATGGTGGACAGAAGTCAGGAAACTAGGCCTCTAGTGGAAGGGTATGCCTTTATCTTCTTTCTCTTACCCCCTTGAAAGGAAAAAACACTGTTCTGGGGTGTCTAGATTAANATCCAAGTCAGGGATTGACCATGGGGGTGGTGACTTAGTGGTAGAGCACAGCTTTTTGGAGTAGAGAACCAAGAAAGCATTGATAAAGTTGGGGCCAGAGAGCAGGCTCTTGGGAATCCAGCCCTTTCCTGAAGAGAGGCTGAGGTGGTGGGAGTGGGGGATGGCCTTGTCAATCATCTGGGGTGGGAGTAAGGAATGGCAGTGTCAGTCATCTGGAGTGAGTGTGGAGAATGGCAGCATCAGCCATCTGGGGAGGAAGGCAGAGAAGGTGTTAGCTACTCAGTTGGCATCTCTTATCTTTTCTTCCTGTGGCATAAGGAGATTACTTTCCAGTTCAGCCTCTTTATGGCCACCACACAGAGTAAAGGCAAACAAGGTTGTCCTAGTTAGGGTTACTATTGCTGTGATAAAACACCATGACCAAAGCAGCTTGGGGAGGAAAGGGTTTATTTGGCTTGTGCTTCCACATTACTATTCACTGAGGGAAGTCAGAACAGGAACTCAAATAGGGCAGGAACCTGGAGGCAGGAGCTGATGCAGAGGCCATGGAGGGGACCTGCTTCCTGGCTTGCTTCCCCTGTTGCTCAGCCCACTTTCTTACAGAACTCAGGACTAACTGCCCAGGATGGCCCCACNCACAATTGGCCTGCCCCCCCACATCAATCACAAAGAAAATGCCTTATAGGCTTGTCTACAGCCCGATCTTATGGAAGCATTTTTTAAATTGAGGCTCCCTCTTCTCCAGGGACTCTAGCTTGTGTCAAGTTGACATAAAACTAACCAGCACACAAGTCAAGGGATGCCTTGGACCTGGGAGTCACTGGAAGCATATGCTTTTCTTGCTGGCTCTGGCAGCCGGAATTGCTTTTAGAGTGTTTCCCGGAAGGCAAACCCTTGTAAGTCCTGGGTGCCTCCCTCATAATCNCCTTCTGTGCGGTTTTTAAAAACAACTTACATGTTGTATCCCTCAGCCCTCTTGGTCCTTTTAATAGGCTTGGGACCCGTATTGACTATTCTATAAACAATGGCATAGAGGGCAGCATCGCTGCTAACAAGACTCTTTCTCACCCGTGTTGCAAAATGCCACTGAATTGATTTCATTTGTGATTTTCCTCATAAAGTTTTAATTATTCCTTCTTTCTTATAAGATAGATCTCTAGAGACTGTTGGTTACTGAGCATGTTAGTGGGGTTGAAGAGCTACATAAGACTGCAGAACAAATCTTATTTCATTTTTTTGTTTTAGTTTCTTAAGGAAGGGTCTTACTCTGCAGTCTAGGCTCATCTGGGACTCACTGTGTAGCCTAGACTAGCCTTGAACTCATGGCATCCTCCTGCCTCATCCTCCTGTATTCTGGGACTCTTTCTGTGGTAGAAAGAACAGAGCAGGTGCTGAAGGAAATGCCACCTCTTGCCATTATCTGTATTATTTCTTCTTTCAATGTTCCTACTCCAAAGATTCCATCTTTATGTGTGATTCCAGNGACTGCTCTACTGTTTTTCATGGCGGTCATAATGTATTCAACATATTTCTCTGCTTCTTCCTTCTATTGGAACATTTTCATGTCTTTAGATAACCTATCAACCCAGAGGTAGTTCCAAAGCTTTACCCTTAACTTGGGTTTTTGTTTTTTTTTTTTTTTCCTTTGAGATGTGGTCTAACTGTATAGCCCAGGCTGGCCTGGAACTTGCTATGTTATGAGGGCTGGCTTCAAACTTGCCATCTCCTGCTTCAGCCTCTGAAGTGCTGGGTCTGCAGGTGTGTACTACCTTGGTTAGCTGTAACTTCTCTAAGAACACCGCATCAAGCCATTATCTTGTCTAAGGCTTTTCTATCTGAGTGGCTTTGCAACTTGCCTGTCTATGCTCATGGCTCAGCTCCAGTGGCCAAAATGAAACACCCAATGGCACAGTCACCACCATTCACACCATGAAACCCTCATATGAATCTGTAACCAAAAGGCTGGGTGGCACGGTACAATGTACATGCCTGGGAGGGACATGGCTCTGACTGAAGGATGTTTAGGGAAGCATCACAGTCAAAATCAGATTTGGGCTCAATCCCTTTCCACCAAGAAAAATAAAAATAAAGCACAGAGTTCAGAAAGGATGAGTTTTTCTACTCCAAAGATTCCATCTTGATGTGTGATTCCAGTGACTGCTCTACTGTTTTTCACGTATTCATGTCATTCAATACTGTCATAATATATTCAGCTTGGACAACTCTTCCACGAGGTGAGAATGTAGAAGCTGATAGGTCAATTCAGATGCTGACTGAGCTCATAGTCCTAATACCACCAGGACATATGGTGCTTCCATGTCTAAAGCACATCCTATTCTATTCTATTCTAGTCTTTTATTTATTTATTTATTTATTTATTTATTTATTTATTTATTTATTTGCTCACTTATTTATTTATTTATTTATTTATTTGTTTGTTTATTTATTTATTTATGTCGGGCATCAAGGATGGAAGCCAAGGACTTGTATATATTAAGCATGAACTCTACTACTGAGCTAAAAACCCAGTTTAATTCCCTTTTGATGGAAAAAAATTCAGAGAAGATAAACACATGTCCTGACACGCCACTCCTTGGCCAACACCTGTTAACATTCTTCTCACAGCCAGTTCTGCCTAGGGGCTACTATGTTCAGTCCCCACCCCACCTCCTCAGTGCTGAGATCACAGACATGCACAATCATACCCTATCAGAAGTCGCTTTTTAAAAAGAGTTGGCATTTGTAAAGAGAGGTGGAGTTTTGTTAGAATCCTTAGGAAGTTTGTCATGATTCTCCCACGAGAGTTAGCCAAGGACTCCATACAGCACGTCCAAATGCCAAAGGCACATCGAGTACTTTTGAACATTCTGGGTTGTAAGTCACAGACTTATGACATAGGCCTGCTGTACCAACCCTTTTGTTCCAAACCTTGCTCAAAACCGGCTGTCTATGAGGGACTCACTTAAATGTATCATGTAGTAACATGTTGTGGGAACCTTCTAACATGTCCCATATCTATTGTGCTTCTGCAGTCTTTACCGAGGTGGTACCCTGAACTTCCACAGTGCACTGGAATATATGTGTCTCATGAAAGCAAATGGTTATATTTTTTACTGCTCATTGATTCATCCAGCATGTGTTTCCAGTGCACCAGAATGACATCATACCTGTGCAATGTTCAAGTGATCAAAGTCTACCAACTATACTAGAAAAGAAAGCTGGTAAACTGGCACTAGTCTTGTACTGTGTCCTTACCAGGGGAAAGCAAATTTGTGGCCCTATTCGATTTATATGGAGCAAGCAAGAGCCAGATCAATAGATACACAGTAAAACCCAGGGACGGGTAAGTGGTTGTGTATGATATCTAGTATAGCAATTAAATAAACATCACTGTCTAATTAAATTTATGATAATCCACTGTCATTCTCCAAGATTCAGCAATTTTCTGCATAGGGGAGTCCAGTAGTCTTTGGTGATGGTGTTAACTTTGGCATTTCTCTGTGGCACGATGATCCTGATTTATCTTTTTGGGGATGATTGAGATTTCTAAGTTCCTGGGTCAAGTTAGTCATTCTTTTGGCTTTTGTTTTCTTTCTTTCTTTCTTTCTTTTTTTTACTTGCCTTTAGCACACCATGCTGGTTATTAAATAAGAATATATCTTCTTAATTAATAATGTCTGCAGATAGTGTTCATGGAAAGTGAATTTGCAAGTCTGAAAAATGTCCATATACCATGCTTGCCTTTGATATTATGGCTGAAATGAGAGCTTAGGTATTAAAACATACTTCCTAAACATGCTTGATTATTTTATATTCCATCATACTGTTTTACTGCTGAGGAGAACAATGGCCAACCACCTCCTCATTTTCCTTCTGTAGGCAACGTTCCCCCACCCCCTTGTGGAACATCTTAGAATCTTGTCTTTATCCTTGGTGTTTGCAGTTCTCCAATGTCTGGTCTAGGTGTGGGGTGGTACCCAGTGTATTAGTTACTTTGTCATCTCTCTGACCAAATACCCAACAAGAAGCAATTTAAAGAGGAAGGGTCGATTTTGGCTCATGATTTAAGCAGTCTATCATGGAGGGGAAGCATGGATGTGGAGGCAGCTCTCAGCTGTGACAGCTGCTTGTCACATCTGGATGGATTAGGAAGCAGAGAAGGGGGAATGCTTACGCTCGAGTGGCTTCCTCCTTCATTCCCCTTTTACTCAGTTCTAAATCAAGGCCGTTAGGATGGTGCTGTCAGTATTCAAAGTAGACATTCATCCTCTCTGGAAATGCCCTCACAGACACACCCTCACTAGTGGGAGGGTGCCTCATTAATGTCTTACATGATTCTTAATCTAATCATGTTGACAACTCAGGGATCCTACTAGTCTACGGTATTGAGGTAGTTTATTTTATTAGTAGTAATCCTATATGTGGGTGACAATAGCCTCCCCTGTATCTTGGGTTTATACTCCAAAATTTCAGTTCTCACAGTCAAATGCAGTTTGAAAATATTAAANAGAAACTTCCAGAAATAAAAAAATCAATAATTTAAAATGAATTTATTAAAATTGCTCTATTTTATTATTTTGTTATTAATATTTTACTATATCTAGTTTCTAAGTAATATATGTTTTAATATATATGTTTATATATATGTGTGTGGGCATGTGGTTTGATGATGTTTTAGGCTTTCATTGAGGATCTTGGTTTGTATCCCTCATGAATGGAGTGGGAAATACTGTTCTCTGTTTACACACAGATCATCCTCTGTCACAGTTCTCTGCTCTTCTCTATGCCTGGGGAGGGTGGGTAACTCTTGCTGATGGTACTCCAGCCAGATTTAGCTAATGGGAAAGGCGTACAGGATTCCGGAAGTGGAAGCTGGTGTGTTTTTATTTGTGTTATTTTCAGGCAGAGTCTGGGAGCACTGACCCAGCAGGTCCCCTGAAACATTGCTTTGCACTCCTTCAGACTTCTTCAGCTCAGCTAACCTGATTCNCCTTTCATTTGTAAGCTGTGGAGAGGTAGCTGCTTCCTGCTGTTGCTTGTGGCCAAATGTCTCACCTCCAGGCTTTATTCCCTCACCCCCCCCACATCTCTATAAATTACCTTCCCAATAGAGTCTCTTCATTTGACTATGAAGAGCTAAATTCTGCTTCCTGCCTTGACTGTGACTGTCATACTTATCTTTCTCTGTCGGGGTTCTCCCTTCCTAGACATTTTGTTTATTGCACAATGACCATTTATGTTAATTGTCTGTGTTTATGATCATTTATGCGAATCATCTAGGTTTCTTGTTTTTCCTTGAGCTTTTCCACAGTCCTGTGGTTTTGCTCCAGATCACAGGACATTTCCTTAATCCATTCTTCCACCCTCTGCAGCATAACGTTATTTACTTAAGTAGAATTCATTTTTATTCATTTATTTTTGAATTAGGCTCTTGCTATGTCACCAGCCTGCTCCTGAATGTATGGCTGTCCTGCTTCAGCCTTTGGAGTGTTGGAATTACAGGACTGTGCCACCACACTTGACTTGAAATGGCCTACAGTTTTCAGCAATGGTGTTTTATTTTCAAGGGTCCTTTCTTGCTTTTTTAGCTTCTTTTGCTTCGTGCCAGGCTGCCTCTGTTGGATGGATCTAACCATGTCTCCAGTCTAAGGACTAGTGGGAAGCATTTGATCTCTTAAAGCGCTTTCCTTTGTGAAGTCAATTATTGTCAATTATTTTGTTTATTCATTTTCATACATCCTCTCTGTGCTGTTGATTTTCTAACCACACAGGCGACTGTCTACAGGAGTGAGCAAACAAGCTTCCCCCCGGGGTGGTTGATGTGGCATTGCTGTACCTTCCAGGGAAAAGTAGGACAACTGCTTTCCCCATGGGGGCTTTGTGCTCTTGGGCCATGCTTGGATGGTTGCTTAGGATGAGCAGATGCGTGTGTGTGTGTGTGTGTGTGTGTGTGTGTGTGTGTGTGTGTGCGCGCGCGCATGCTTGCACTGATATGTGCATATGCACAGGAAGGGGAGAAAAGGCATATTTCACAGATGGCTAGGTCTCCAAGAGAGAAAAAATTTTCTATGTGGAAAATAGGCTCGATGAGTATTATCTACAAACTAACTCAACAGTACTTCCTAAACACAATGAGTGTTAAATGGAGAATAAATTTCAGGGAGACAACAATAAAGGGCTCAAAGAAAAATGTGGCCAGGGTGATTTTAGCTGTTCACTGTGCCTGAGCACTGGGTCTCCTTAGGACTATAATCGGATAATCCAGAGAGGCATGTGGGGTATGACATGGGGCTGGATAGGCTTTAAATGACAGGAGTTGCTTAGTAGGAAGGGTGGGCAAGGGTCTGTGGAAACTCAGGGGGAGAATCTGGCTCAGCTCTGTGNCTGCTTCTTCACATNTCATGTTTTCTCACAACAGCACTTGTAGATTTTAGTTGTAGCGCTACTACAGCAATGAGATGCTTCAGTGTCCCGACTGTGACCACTTCCCACCATGGCTGCCAGAGTGGGGACAGCAGCTGTGAGTAGGCCTCACTCCTAGTCTTAGGGATCTCCCATCAAGGACAAGTCTGTCTTTCTNACTCTCAGCTTGGCTCACTAGTGAAAGAACATACTGACCTTGAGTGGACTAAGAGGTCAAAGAACACNCCTGGATTAGAAAATGCCTTCCCAGCAGCAGACCGGAGGGNGGCACACACCTGAGGGATCACTTCTCCCCCTGTATCCCCAAAGGATTCAGGTGGAATGTTCTGAGGGATGGGAAGTGAGNCCCATTCNGAAGTTACCAANGAAGAGCAGATGAGGCAGCTCTTGCTATAGCAGAAGGGAAGCTGAGCCTGGGGACTGGAGAATGCATTTGTTTGCAGAATATGCAGACAGNTCAGCTGGCCCTGGATGCCGGAGAGTGAGAATGTCCCTGGGTTTTCCACATGGCCTCCTTAGATGCTCTANTTGTNCGAGGGCAATCCTTCTCAACCGTCCTAACGCTGCGACCCTTTCATACAGTTCCTCATGTTGTGGTGACCCNCAACCATAAAATTATTTTGTTGCTACTGCATAGCTGTAACTTTTGATACTGCTATGAATTGTAACGTAAATATCTGATATATAGGAAATCTGACATGTGATTCCCCAAAAGGGGGCCATGACCCACAGGTTGAGAACCACTCTGCTTGATCTGGCTTTGAGGCCACTAGAGGGTGCTGTTCCTTTCCCTAGCAGAGACGAAGTATCCAAGAGCCAGTGTGGAGCATGCTGGTCACACTAGGGATCAAAGAGATGAGAAGCTCCCTATCTTCCAGGGGGTCGTATGGTCCTAAAAAAGGACCTTTGATCCTGGGCTCAAATCCCAGTCCTCCCAGGTACAAGTTGAATTGGTTGGAGGATACCGCGCTCTTCAAAGCTCAGTTTTCTCACTAGTGAAAGGGGATGGTCACACCTTACTAGGCAGTCANGACATTGGAATAAGGGTGAGTGCTCNTGCCTGGCACAGGAATGGTGCTGGCTTCACTGCCCCCTGAACTCCTTTGCTGTTAGTCTCTAACCCATGGGTGCTCAGGCTTGTGAAACTGGGCGGGGGGGTCTCAGATGTATCCATGTGGAAGCCTTCCTCTGAAAGCTTTACAGGCAGCCCAGACCCTATATAACCACTGGGGGAAGTAGCGGTGAGACCATCTGTGTTGCTGCCTATGCACAGGGGGCCGGTGTTCATGGATCTCTCTTGGAGTTGAGTGGTTTCCACACAGGCAACAATGTAAGGTGTTATACTTCCAGAAGCCACCNTTACAACCAGGCCCTGTAAAATTCCTTCCTTCCTCTGTCAGAGTTGCCTTCATGTGTGCATCTATGCGAGGCCTGGATGACAGGGACAAGGATTGTGTCTGGAAGATAGACCTGAGGAGACAAGTGTACCCTCCAGCCATTCCGTCTGCTTCAGCAGCGGGGCTGGAGGGTTGCAGGGNATGCAGGGATGTAGCAGGGATGTAAAGGCTGTTCTGAAGGAGAGGCAGCGTATTGCAGCCTATCCACTGGGAGGAGAGTGGTCCCTAGAGAGGAGACAACAGGCACAAATCCACAGCTAGNGGGCAGAAGCCTGAGCATGTAGCAGGTCAGTGTCCTAAATCTGGCTGCTGCTTAGCAGAAGGACTTCAGGTAAGTTGCTTAATTGTGGTCCCATAGCTTCACCAGGGAGGCAGGGATGAGATGCCCATCTCTCAGAGCAGCTGTGATGATTAAATAAGGTAATTTCTATATAGTTTTCAGTGCCNTAAGTGACAACTGAATGGCCACTGGCCACAGCACCAGGAACTATTTATAATGAGAGATACAGAAGAGTTTTCAGAGAGCTGGGCATACCTAGTATTTAGGAGGCTGCCCTTGAAACAGATGTGTNACCCCCAGAAGGTCCTCTAAGCTCAAATGTGACTTTACCCTGTGGCCTCTTGCATGGGGGGCTGCCTTAGTGTGTTAGAAGCAGTTACCTGGCTTCTCATCAAATCCTCTGCCACAACCTTGGAGGTCTGTCCAGGATTGTCCTGATTGCTTCTGGAATCTCACTAATTCTGGAAGCCCACCTCTTTCCTCCTGACCACACTGTCCTAACGCCCTCAGCTCTGCCTGAGTCCTTGCTGTGCCCTCTGCTTGGACCACCCATCTTAAGAGGACGCAGGTCAACTTGCTCTCTGGAATAACTCATTTCTGTGCTTATTCATCCCTTGTCTGCTTCTCCAAGCCTCAGAGCTCTGGAATGATGTCAGCTCTGGAAGACACCTGGACCAGATTGTGTCTCAGGCAGTTTATGTGTGTCCAGCCGGACAAAAAAGTTCACAGCACAGGATGCAGCAATATTGGGCTGAATAGGTTGAATGAGTTCATGAATTTTTTTTTTTTTAATGTATCTGGGGACTGGCTTGGAACTTCAACCTCTGCCTCTTAGGTTTTGGGATTAAAGACGTGAGCCACCACGCCCCACTGTAGGAAGGCGCCTTTTCTTAAGCCCATTCCATGGTTGAGGAAACCGAGGTTGAGAGGGAGAGGGAGGGAAGAAGAGCGAAACACCGAGTACAAGCGGTGTAGTTCCTCTGCAAGCTGCTGGGTGATGTGTGGGGCGGACCAGTGTGCAGCCTGCACCTCCTTGCCTGCGGGCTGGCGGTGGGTGCGGCTCCCGAAGCAGGCGGTGCTAGAGTTTTGTGGGCGGTGCAGACCCAGGATCAGGCGAGGACCAGCTGGTGGCCCGGGACTAAGGAACACAGCTCTGCTGCGGGCGGAACAGGTGAGGCCAGTGCAGAACCACTATTCGCCCAGCAGGTTCGGGATGCTGCGAGAAAGGGGTCCAAAGAGTTCAAGGCATCCTCCGGGAAGCTGAGCACACTGCTTGGCTGGAGCACCTGCAGCAGCAGGGTTCCTGATGGGCCTCCTAGCCTGGACTTGGCGCCACATCTCTGGGCTGTGGACCTGGNCTTGGTGCTCTGGTCTCCTCACCTGGGACTCGGTGGCTTGATACTTCCCTNGGTGAGTGCATCTGAGGAAGTAAGCTGCACATCTGAAGTGTTAAAGTGTCTGCAGGCAGGCATTCAGAGCTGNTTGCTGGTTGTGGAGATTTTAGGAGAGGATCATTGCCAGCAATCTTCCTTCCCGGAGTGATTGGCATTGTGTCCATTGGTTTTCCTTAGATTGGTTAGGAACGGGCGCAGCAGAACTTTGGGTCAGGAGCGGCAGTGGGGGTGGGGTTGGTGCAGCTTCAAAATGAAATCCAGACAGGGTTTTGCTGACCTTGCATAATATGCTCCCCTTCCACACAGGGTTATTACCCCCTGCCGGTTCCTAGGGTACTTGACGCTAGCAGCCCTGGAAAGTGAATGTGGTCTCCAGGAGGAGAGTCAAGTCCACATCGGTTTGAAAAAGACCTAGGACTGAAGAGGCAGGCCATTCATTATTGGTACTGCCATGGAGTGGGCTTTCTGAGCTATCTTGTGGGGTTACAGGCCAGTGAACTGTCCAACAGAGGCCTGAGGGCTTCGGGGACACCCTCTCACTGTCTGAACCACATCCCAGCATCCCTACAGGCTCCCCTGGGACCTGGCTCCATAGACGATCAGGTCGGGTTTTGTCAGTGGGTCAGGGATATTGTCTTCAGCATCCCCCGGCCACTTGTGCCTCAGCTTTGCCACGAGCTCACTTCTCGATCCTCCTTTCAAAATCTGTGTTTGGCAAGAGGGGTGCCAGGGAAACTAGAGCCAGGTGGGCCAGGCATCCAGTTCTGCTTCACACAAACTGCAGCCTTGGCCAGGGCCTTTCATCTCAGTAGGCTTCCTCTTTAAAATGGAACCAAATGGGGCTAGACAGATGGCTCAGCAGTTAAGAGCACTGGCTGCTCTTCCCAAGGACCTGGGTTTGATACCCAGCACCCACATGACAGCGCACAGCCATCTGTAACTCCAGTCCCAAGAGATCTCACTCTCTCTTTCTGGTGTCTATCAGCACCAGACATGCATATGGTATGCAGATATACNTGCAGACAAAACACTCATATACATAAAATAAAAATGAAAGTTGAAATGGAGCTAGCATTAGATAGAACCACATGAATTTGCCATCTTTACAGTTCAACTACTGACCATGCCATATAGATCAGCCTCGTAATGCCTTCCTGGTGGGACTATGGTATAGCTTATAGTTCAGTGGNATGGCAAGTGAAAACCAATGTCTCTTCTGCATTTTGTCTCCTAGGAAACACAAACTCTCAGGGTAAGCTCCTTTTTGCCTTTCTTCTTGAAGAAGGAGTACCTGTAGCCTGTCTTCCAAAATCCCTTCGAAACACCCCACTCTGTTCCTCCTTCTTTAATTGGCTCAGCTCCTCGCCAAGCCAGGTATCCCTCAGGTTGTCCATGGCTCACAGAAGTGATTTTTGCACATTTGTTGCCACTGCTGCCTTCTCCATGTCCTGTCTCTTATACACATCTAGATGTGTATAAGAGACAGCCATAGGCACTGGGCTCCAAAAAGCCAGCTCATGCATCAGGGACGGATCCTGATCCCACTGCCAGGGGCCCCTTAAGCAGGTCAAGTTACACAACTGTCTCCCCAGGCCTGTCTCTTATACACATCTAGATGTGTATAAGAGACAGCCCCTGAACCAAGGCTGTGTAAGGTGTCCCACCATAGGCACTGGGCTCCAAAAAGCCAGCTCATGCATCAGGGACGGATCCTGATCCCACTGCCAGGGGCCCCTTAAGCAGGTCAAGTTACACAACTGTCTCCCGCATGCAGAGGGCATAGTCCAGTCCCATGGAGGTTCCATGGCTATTGGTCTACAGTTCATGAATTCCCACTAGTTTGGTTTGGTTGTCTCTGTAGGTTTCCCCATTATGATCTTGATACCCTTTGCTCATAGAATCCCTCTTCCCTCTCTTTGACAGGACTCCTGGAGCTCGGCCTGGTGCTTGGCTGTGGATCTCTGCATCTGCTTCCATCAGGTACCGGATGGAATGGAGTCTCATCTTTAGGCAGAATGGTGAAAGAAGCACATGAGGCTCATTCTGAATGATCCTGAGCTAATCATTGCCTGTGGATGGGGTTGGTCCTCAGCTCTGTGAGGAAGTACAGGAGTGTGACCTCTTCCAGCCCTGGAGTCAGAGGGGTCCTGCCTTACAGGTGAGCTCTGAGAGGGCAGGACATGATGGTACCACACAGGAGAGCTGTTTGAGGCCAGTGATGGTAAAGGATCAGAGTGGGTAAAGGGTCCTGACATATGCCTTTGTTGGGATACCCTTTTCTGGATTGGCATTGGACAGCTGCAGTGAGGTAGACTCAGAGGCCTGGGCATGGGCGTGTGTTGTCCTTTGTCCAGCTCCTGCTGGGAGATGAAGTCCCTTAGGGTGGCGTTGGTGGGATAAATGGGAAGGGGTTTAACATTTGATGGATACCTATGATGAGCCAGGTTGGCGTTGGGTGTCTTTACCTCCCAGGAGGTGGCAAAGGAAGTTCCTGAAAGGACCTTTTCCATCCATCAGCTCCATTGTTGGCCTGAAGAAGACAGAGACTGGCTTGAAAGATGTTCAGGGACTAGGCGCTCCAAGTCCTACCTTCCTACTACCCCAGTTCCTTCATCATCCACTGCCCTAAGGCTGAGCCGGACTGCCCTGCAACATGGGTGCTATCCACTTTCCCCCTTTTATTTCTCTGAGGAAACTGGGACTTAGAAAATCTCAGGGACTCACAAAGCCACTCTATTGATAGGTGGCAGAGCTGTTATCTAAAGCCAGGACAAGTGTCTAGCCTGCTGGCCTGTGTAGGATTCTGGCATGGCCCTTTGCTCACTTCTTACACACATGACGGTTCCATTTGTGTGGCAGGGAATCCTGTCANTGACCTCAGAAGCTCTCAGATGACCTGGGGACTAGGCATAGGCTTCCTACTAGGAAAACTCCTCCCTACCCCCCTGTTGCCTGGTGACATGCTCCTTTCAACCTTATGGTCTCACTCTGGCCATTCTTAATCTNGGTCTCTTTAGTCCTAATCAGTGACATGTGGGCTGAGTCATGATAGATTCTCCTCAGGACCTGGTGGTACCTAGTCTTTCCTTCCTCACCAGGCTCTATTCAGATGCACCCCTCAGGGACAGTCCACCTTTGGCATGTTCTATGAAAGGAGTCAGCTCTCCTGATGATCTGGGGCTCAGGATTTGANTGACTGGTTAGCCATGTTGGGTTATGGTTTCCTGGGCCATAGGCAACTATCCTCTGAGTTAGAAACTAANGGTTTCTCTAAGGANTAGGACATGAGCCAGGCAAAACTCTGAATATTGTCTTTAAATNCCCCTTTTCTTCTGTCTTGACTCTTTCAGANCCTCAACCTACCCTCTACAACTAAGTGACCTCTCTGGAACGCACATGGCTTGCTGGCAGCCTTTCAGTGACTTACCTGTCATTCNTGGTCTGNNTTACCTCTCCAGCCTCATCATTTCNCCTTCCTTCTCTCTCCTTAGATCCAGCTGTTCTGAGCTTCTTGCTTATCTCAGGAGGCTGNCGTCCTTCCTGCCTCTGTGTCTCTGGGTGTGCTATTTCCCCTACCTTGAGCTCTCTCTTCCCCTTTGTCCATTTGTCTCCTTTTCAGTCTGTGGGATCTAGGTTCTACACCATCTCTTCTCTCTCTCTGCCCTTAGCTCCATCTCTGATCTCCCAGGTCACAGGTACACACAGCATTGATTGTGGCAATAGCACCATGGCCTTGAGGTCCACCTGCATTCCCAGAGATCTGTTTCTCTGGTCTGGGAGGGCCATGGCTATATAAGTCATTTTATGGCCCTTGTCCTTACCCTGGGACTTGGCCCATGTTGGTCCAGCAGATGGTCAAAGCACTGGTCATTGTCTGGAGCCTTCCCTGTCTGCTAACTCCCCTCTGGTCCTGCTGGTGTTGCCCCACACTGATGTCCTCACCCAGATGACAGTCAAACAGGGTCCTGGGCTTCTGTTCCTTTTGCTGCCTCAGAGCCAGTGCATGTACCAAAGATTCACAAAGCTCTGGCTTTCTTTTCCTCTCAGATCCTAGTGCTTGTGTTTGGCTGGTCTATTTCATCTTGTTATATTTGGCCAAATGCTTTTTGTCCAGAAGACTGTGGTGCTGGCCAACCCTTGTTCCCCCAGAGAGTTGGCAGCCCAGATAATCAGAGTGCAAACTGTCAGTCAGATTCATTGATTTTGTAAATGGCCAGGTGAGACTCACTTCTACAGGTCAGGTCAAGTAAACAGTGAGTGACATTTGTGACAGCTGGAAAACCAATTTTACTAATCTCTGATTAATTTGGCCTTTTGTCAAAACTGCATTTGATCATGAAGATAAGTATAAGTGTATATTGAGAATGGGGTGTATATTTAAAAACAGGCATGGCTAGTNTATGACCCCCCAAAACTATATCAAACAGACTATTTTGCTATGAATAGCATTTCTCAAAAGCCCCCCAAACCACGTGCAGNAAAATCGTACAGGCTACTTGCTGAATACGGATTGCTTGACTCTACCCCATATCCACTTAACTGATTCTCCTGGGGAGGAGCCTTGGAATCTTCACTTTGAACGTGTCCTTGTGGTGACCCTGATGTTTAGTGAAGGTTGAGAATCTAAGTTATGATTTCCAGGGGGATGTGCAACAGTAGGGTGGGTGACCCTCCATGTCAGGCTGCCCATCACTGGCATTACTGCTTGAAGGGTCTGGAGCCCAGGGTCTGAAGAGTCAGTATTGTTAGAGGATCCCTTTGTTCAGGAAGTCCAAGTGGAAGAGTAGCTAGCGCCAGGGGGTGGAGGTATGTCAGGTGACTTGAGCATAGGTATTGTTATAGGGAGGGTGAGCAGCATCATGTGTTGTGGGCAGAGAAGGCAGAGTGCTGATGAACCAATCTGTATCCCTGGAGGTCTTNTTCTTCACTGTGTGCCACCTCGGAATCAAGGATGACAGTGTGTCAGGGCCTGAAATCAGGAGGATGCACTTTGTGTCAAGCCCCAAAGTTCAGGTTCCATGGGTGTCATGAAAGACTGACAGGGTCACTATACACAGTAGGATCTATTGCTGTCGTTGTTGGGATAACACTACAAAGGGTTTTCTATGCTTCAAGTTCCTTATCATGAGAACAGCCTCAAATCCTGAGGTCAGAGGGAGCTTGTCAGGCAAGTTATGGCATCAGACAGTCNGATACCTTATTAGCTGGGAGAGGATGGGTAAATGGCTTCCTGTGTGACTTTTAGGTTTTTCATCAATGAATTGGATTGATAATACTTGTCAGAATAAAGTAGCTGATATGCAAAGCACTGAGCACAGTCTCTGNCATGCAGCAAATGCTGCCTACAAGGTAGTGATTATTGGATGCCAGTCTCTTACCTTAACTCTTATATGATAGGGATATCATATAACCCTTATATCCCAATGCCAGGGATAGAAGGAGCCAAGAACCTTCTCCGTCACCCTGTTCTTACCTGGGTTCCATNCCAGAGGCATGATCTCCGAGTCCTGTTTGTTTGCTTTGCAGGCTGCACCTCTGCACCTCTGCCCTTCAGTTCTGAAGTTCTTCTCANGTCCACCATGAATGCCTCCCAATTCCTGGCCTCCCTCTTCCCAGGATTCCTCCAGGGTAAGAATGGAACCAATCCATTGGATTTCCTCTACAACTTCTCTCATGGCTGCCAGGATTCAGTGGACCTGTTGGCCTTCATCATCACTACCTANAGCATTGAGACCATCTTGGGGGTCTTGGGAAACCTCTGCTTGATATATGTGACCACAAGGCAAAAGGAGAAGTCCAATGTGACCAACCTACTCATTGCCAACCTGGCCTTCTCTGACTTCCTCATGTGTCTCATATGCCAGCCGCTCACAGCCACCTACACCATCATGGACTACTGGATCTTTGGTGAAGTCCTTTGCAAGATGTTAACTTTCATCCAGTGTATGTCGGTGACGGTCTCCATCCTCTCATTGGTCCTTGTGGCCTTGGAGAGGCACCAGCTCATCATCTATCCAACGGGCTGGAAGCCCAGCATTTTCCAGGCCTACCTGGGGATTGTGATCATCTGGTTCATTTCTTGCTTCCTCTCCCTGCCCTTTCTGGCCAATAGCACCCTGAGTGACCTCTTNTACNACAACCACTCGAAGGCTGTAGAGTTTCTGAAGGACAAGGTGGTCTGCATTGTATTCTGGTCCTCAGACCACCACCGTCTCATCTACACCAGCTTCCTGCTGCTCTTCCAGTACTCCGTCCCTCTGGTCTTCATCCTGGTCTGCTANGTACGCATCTACCAGCGCCTGCGGAGGCAGAGGCATGCTTTCCACAAGGACACTGGCAGTTCACGAGTGGGGCAGATGAAGCGGATCAATGGCATGCTCATGGCCATGGTGGCCGCCTTTGCAGTGCTCTGGCTGCCCCTGCATGTGTTTAACACTCTGGAGGACTGGTACCAGGAGGCCATACCTGCTTGCCATGGCAACCTCATCTTCTTGATATGCCACATGCTTGCCATGGCTTCCACCTGTGTTAACCCTTTTATCTACGGCTTTCTCAACACCAACTTCAAGAAGGATGTCAAGGCCCTGGTGCTGTCCTGCCACTGCAGGTCACCCCGAGGGGAGTCTGAGCATCAGCCCCTGTCCACTGTGCACACGGACCTCTCCAAACCTCTCTGAGGCTGGGTAGCAAGTCTAACTTCACGTAGAGCTGTCGAGGCTTTTCCCTACTGTTTTCTTCTGATAGAGCCTTTCACTTAGCTAAGTAAGACACATTGCTAGCCAGGCTAGCATCCTGTTATTTTTGGCTTTGGGAACCCAGGTAGGCTGGCAAGAGACTTGAAACTTGGCATTCAGATGGTTTAGCCATTTGCTTCTGGGAGAATTTTGAGTCCAGATTGTGCAGATCACACAGTGAACTTTGCACTTGAGCTTCAGGGTGTTACAGCCAGAGATGGTGGGCACTAACANCCACTCAGCACAGATGCTTGGCCTAAAAACCTTCATCCATGTCCTGAGCATTCAGCTGACTTGCCCTGGGCAATGTGCTATGCTTCTTCAAGGGATGCTGGGCATCCCAGTAGCCTTGNACAGAAGCAGATTCANAGAAGCAGGTGCAGGGAGTTGGAAGTCTGTTNAATAAGGTACTTGCTGAAAGGAACAGGGACAATAGGAATGGGCTACAANGAATGTGACTGTCTCATCTATGAAGGTCAAAGTTCAGTGCCCCTCCTGGCTGCTGAACTGGGTTCAAAGCATNCTCAGTGTACGGACTAGATAGCTTGTCCTTAGAAAGAAGGAAATGCCAACATTGCTCTTGGCCCACATAGGATGNGGTATTGCAACCCACTTCTGTCTGTGTAGAGCAACCTTCCAATACAGTGAATATACTAATCNCAGGGAAGACCTGTCCCCACTCTGAGCAGTGTCTGATGGATTTTCTGGACTTGGTCNCTTCCCAAGCATATGTNTAACTTGTCCAGGACAGGTGCTTTTGGCCACTGCTTCCTTCTAGCTCATTTCAGCTTTTGGTCACATCTCCTGTTTAGCTCCTTTGTTCCTGGATTTTGAGATTTCTTTTCTTTTCTTTTTTGAAATGGGGTCTTACTATGTATCTCAGGCTGGCCTAGAGCTCTTG
>LZPO01116987.1:485518-521708 GCA_001675575.1 Neotoma lepida | reverse complement strand
GCATTAGATATTTGGTGACAGCATTAAGAATTGGGATGTTATGTAGAAGCTGCCCTGAGTGTCTTCTGTCTCCCTCCCCCCGGCCCTGGTTAGGATGACATTAGCCTACCCAGATGGCCATTTCCTGATCCTGGTGTCCTGGTGTCTAATGGCCCTTGAGATTTGTTGGTTACCAGCTTCCTTGATGTTTGCCAACCTGAGTGTGTTCTGAAGACCAGTTGCCCTTGCACCTGGAGGCTGTTAGATGTGCAGTCGGTTGCAGATGTGCTGAATATGGATCTACATTTGGCAGAATATGTAGGTTAATTGTAGGCACACTGAAGCCAAGAAGCTCTGCCTAGGAAGCAGGTCACCCTGGGGCTTGGGGTCATTGGGTGAAAACCTGCAAATGTACACTCTGGGCTCTGAAGTGGACCCATGTTCTGAACATCTCTTTAAACCCTGAATTGCTAAAAAGATATATTCTGTTTTGGCTGTTATTTCTCTGGCCACATGTGGACATATTTCTTGTGAAGCTTTTCCATTATTTTAATAAATGCTTGCCAAATACATAGAGTGCAAAGTTCCATTCAAAGGGAGCCTGCCCTTTGTATTCTGCTCTACTTCATGTAAAACTATATTATTAACAGTTTTCCATCAGTATTGATAGCTGCTTGCCAGTTCAGAAACTGCTGGCACCTCTCACTGTTCCTATGTAACTCCTCGCAGCGGGTGGTTGGGGGGAAGGCTCCTATGACCAAGTTAGTAGCTGCTCCGGCGTGGAGGAGTGCTAGGGTTAGCGNTGGAGCTAACCACAAAGTAAGCCTAGGAGTTCTGAGACTGTGGGAAGCCTTATCAAATCCTGGCAGTAAGAGCTCAACTCTGTTTAACTCTAGCCTTTTCCTGTTAAATAAACAACCTTGATTTGCTTTATAAAAGTAATCCCATTCAAATATAAACATGTTCCAAAATAAAGTGAAAGAAAAAAAATTGTACACAGTTCTATCATTCAAAGACAAAAACTGATTTTATTTTTGGGACACATTTTTAGTTAGTATATGCATATATCTGTTTTTGAAAATATGATTCAGATTAAATTGTGTATGTATTGATATTTACATGTATATAGTATTTAAGGATCATGTACATAATATTTAAGGATTATTTCATCTGAGACAGGCTATTGCTATGAGACTTATGCTGCTATGGAACTAACCGTATAGCCCAAGTTGGCTTCCAACTCATGATTCTCCTGCCTTTGTCTCTTGAGTGCTGGGATTATAGGCTGGCACCACCGCAGGTGGCTTAGCTTGACACTCCTGGAGTGGGCAGAGGAATAGTTAGGAGAGGAGACACTGACTTGGTGTGTACCTAGTCAACTAAAGCTTGGCCATAAAGAGAAGAAGATAGATGTCACCAGAAAGAAAGATGAGGGTCAAGAAAGCTGTTTTTGGTTTACTTGGTTTTGTTCCCTTTACTTGCTTTTTTGTTGTTGTTTGTTTTTTGTTTTNCAAGACAGGGTTTCTCTGTGTAGCCCTGGATATCCTGGAACTTGTTCTATAGACCAGGCTGGCTCTGCCTGCCCCTGCCTCCTGAGTGCTGGGATTAAAGGTGTACACCACCACTGCCTGGCTTCTCTCTCTCTTTCTTCTTTCTTCTCCCCGCCATCCATATTTCTTTCATTAACTTGTTCATCAAATATGCTACATGCTGTATTAACTACAAGTGGCGCAATGGTAAGCACAGTAAGGTCTCTCATTGCTAAATTTAATTCCTCCAAAGCTATTCTCTGCTCTTCCTTCTTCCTGTTACGTTGTAGCCATAAAACACAGAAAAGATGGAGGTGGGAAAGAGAGATTTATTTATTTAAAAAGATTTATTTTATCTTGAAAGCATGGATATTTATGTGTTGGTTTGTGAACACGGGTGCAGGTGCCCCTGGAGGCCAGAGATGTTGGGAACTCTGGGGCTGGGATTATAGACAACCAGTTATNTAGCACTTGATGATGTGGGTGCTGGGAACTGAACGTGGGTCCTCTGTGAGAGCAGTATCTCTCTCAAGCCCAGGCATTTTTCCAGCTCTGGGCTGCTGGAAGATTTACCATTCACCATTATCAAAGTCTTTGTCCAGAATTACCTGGTTTAGAGGCTATCTCTTTTCTTTCTTCTGTGGTCCACCCAGCCCTGTGAACACTGCCCTTTGTAGGTTCAGCTGCTCTCTGGGAGGCTGTAGGAGCTCCACATGGCCATGCAAGACTGTGGTTGTGGTGTGAATGAGAAATGCCCAANGTAGGCTCATGTATTTGAATACTCAGTCCCCAGATGGAACTGTTTGGGGAGATGGAACCTTGCTGGAGTAAGTACATCACTGGGGTTGGGCTTTGAGGGTTTATAGCTTTGTCACACTTCCTGTTCTCTCTCTCTTTTGACTTCCTGTGTGTGAATAAAGTCTGATCTCTCAGCTTCCTGCTCCTGCTTCTGTTTCTCCCTGACATTATGGACCCCCCCCCCCCGGAACCATGAGTCAACATAAGCCCCTTTCTTTCCTCTCTTGCTTCTTGTCAGGGTGTTTCATCATAGCAACAGAAGAGTAGTAATGTAACTGAATACTTCACCATCTAAACTGGGGTACTTGAGCTATGACAATGATCATTCTGGGACAGCAGGAGAAACTACCCCAGGACACAGAATGTGAGGGGATTCCACTGTAGATAAGTCCAACCCTTTAACACAGTTTGGCTCCAGCCCACCTTCCCTGTCCTTTGCTTTATATTGTATCATATAGTATCATTGCAAAGGATACACAATTCCCCAGCAGGCCTGGGTTTCACACTCTGTGTATTTACTCCTGTTATTTTCCCTCCTGCCTCCCCAAAACCCTCTGCCCCATCAATGACTAATGTTTTACTCACTGTTCAAGTAAGTCTAAATCCTACTTATCCTTCAAAACACAAGTCCACTGTCACTATTGATTACTACATCCATCTAACAAATACTGATGGCTCATTATGTGGCAGGAACATGGTGAACAAGACTGAAAAAAATGATCTAAACTGAGAGTCTTAATACTGTCGGTACTGGCTAGTTTTGTGTGTCAACTTGACACAAGCTAGAGTCATCAGAGAGGAAGGAGCCTCAGTAGAGGAAATGCCTCCATGAGATCCAGCTGTAAGGCATTTTCTCAATTAGTGATCAATGGGGGAGGGCTCAGCCCATAGAGGGTGGTACCATCCCTGGGCTGCTGGTCCTGGGTCCTGTAAGGTGGGCTGAGCAAGTCACGGGAAGCAAACCACTAATCAGCTCCCCTCCATGGCCTCTGCATCAGCTCCTGCCTCCAGGATCCTGCCCTGTTTGAGTTCCTGTCCTGACTTCCTTCAGTGATGAACAGCAATGCTGAAGTGTAAGCCAAATAAACCCTTCCCTCCTCAACTTGCTTTTTGATCATGGTGTTTCATTGCAGCAATAGAAACCCTAACTTAGACACTACCTTTTATAGACCTCTTAACTTACTTGTGCAGTTGTAACTGCTGGTCCTAGGGGTAGCCACTGTGATGTGCTGCACAGTCTCTTGTGCTGTGGATTTCAGGTTTAAATAGACACACCCATTATACCACAAGACTGTGAGCTCTTTGAGAACAAAGCCCAAGAAGCCCATCTTACATCCCCGTGACTCTCACATGCCCTTGGATAGAGTATGAACTCAATAAATGTTGGCTGTTGTGGGGTATTTGTACACTGTGTGAAGATGTATTGCTGTGATTGGTGTAATAGAGAGCTGAATGGCCAATAGCTAGGCAGGAAGGATAGGTGGATAGGTGGGACTTCTAGGGAGAGAAAGGAAGAGGCGGAAGAATCTAGGCATGTGGGAGATGCCAGCAAGACACCAATGAGACACAGAGTCAGACATGCAGAATGAAAGAAAGATAAAAAGCCACATGGTAAAATGTAGATTAATAGAAGCAGGTTAATTTAAGTTATAAGAGCTAGTGGGACAAGCCTAAGCTAAGGCCAAGCTTTCATAATTAATAACAAGTCTCCATAACATTATTTGTGAGCTGGTGACCCAAAGAAAAATCTGACTACAGTTGGCTAAGGGCAGAACTAAAGAAGGTTATTTACTTAGTTGAAAGAGGACTTTCTTTTTTAACAACCAGTTCAAGGTTTTCCATGAATCTGTGCAGGATTAATCAAAGGAGAAACTGAATCTCCATCGACCCTAAAGGACCCCTTACCCATTCTTCAAGTTTTGTGACCTCAAGGAGGGTGTGTGGCTGGGTAATCATGGCTTGTTTTCTCCTTGTCTAAATATCACCACTTACTTGGAATTCGTTCCCCTTGACCTGAAAAGAGTTTATCAGAGTCGTTAATTGGAGGCCAGCCCAAAGCTCTCTTAAATGCGTGTCCCTTCATTCGTAAATATGTGACTAGGGCATGACTTCCAAAGAAATCAGACTGGAAATAGACCACACATTCAGAGCATGTGAAAACTTTGAGATAGCTCTTGTGAGGCAGTGTGCTTTGTGAAGCTGGCAACCTGTACCACCTTGTAAATGTCATTTGTAGCCCTTTGTGGGTGGTAGATGGATGCCAAGTTTCCCTAGAGGGAAGGCCTCCTTTAAGAACCTTCTTTCCGGGGCTGGGGAGATTCCTCAGTGGTAAAGCACTTGCCATGCAGCCCTGAGAACCTGGGTTTGAACCCCAGAACCCATGTAAAAAGCCAGGTATGCTGCTGTGTACTCATAACCCAACCACTGGGCAGGCAGAGACAGGTAGACCCTTGATGTTGCTGATCAGACAGTCTAACCCGACAAACAAGCTCTAGGTCCTAATGAGAGACCTTGTCTCAAAAAAACAAGGAGAATGACTCTTGAGGAACCATACCCAAGGTCGACTTTTGTCTTCCATGTACGTCTGAGCACAAGCACGTGCACTCTTCCCCTTTGCTTCATGGACACACACACCTCTTCATCCCACATGTGTACAGTAGGAGGGAGGCTTGTGTCATTGGCTGTGCGCTTTGGTCTGGTTCTCAGGTTTCTGGGCATTGTCAAGGTAGGCTGACACTTGGCACGGGAGCTTCATCTCGATGGAGGAAAACCCTGAGGTATCTCATTGCTATCTTTAGTTATTCCGAAGCTATGGTCTGTTCTATCTTCTTACTGTTCCGGGTGTGGCCTTAAAGCACATAAAAGATGGAGGTGGGTATAGACGGCAATGCGGCACCTGATGATACGGGTGCTAGGAACCGAACTTGGGTCCTCTGCAAGAACAGTACCTGCTCTTAACCCCAGCCATTTCTCCAGCCCTGGAAAGAGAGATGTGTAAGTCAGGATAGGAATAACCTGGATGTAGAGGTAGACTCAAATTTTTCTTTACTTTGTTTCACACATTCAGTTCCTGTGATAGCCTGCTCCCTTCTGTCACCTTGATTTTTGACTCTCCAGAAACTGAACTCATGGTCTGTCTCCTAGAGAAACAAACATCAAATCATGTTATCTCAGAATCAAAACAGATGTCTAGATAGCTCAGTGGACCCCCCCACAAAACTCACAGGCAATGAACTAAGGCTCAGTCTCACCTCCCTGTAGGTTTTCTGGGTAAGTTTGAGTGCGGCCTCCATTCAACTCTTCCTAACTCTGACCTTCAGGTGTGAACTAGGGGAAAGAGCACAGGCTTTGGAGTCTGATAGACCTGAAGTCTGAGGTCCATCTCATGAACCTTCTCCAACCCCAGCTCCCTATTTGAGAAATAAGACAATGAGGCAGTTATTGGCTGACACGGAAGGCCCTCTTAGATTGGTTTTACTCAGAGTGCTCATTTAGGTTCGCCTGCTTTGAGAAAGCATTGACAGTGAAATAGTGGGAGGGGTGCGGAAGAAACCAGGGACTCCTAAGTCACGTGGGGCTTCCGTATGGGTGAGACACAACCCTGCAAAGTCTGTCTGAGTCTCCAGGAGGGCAAGTGTTGCTATCACTTGGATGTTGGATGTTTTAGGGATTTTGCTACTGATGAGGAGCTGATTTTTTTCCCCCTCCTCAATTCCAAGTTGAGATTTTCTGGGAAGGAATCTGACTGGCCAAGTTTGTTTAAAATGTTTGGTTAGCCAATGGGGCAAAAAGCAGTGGGGGGTCTTGTAAGAACAAGGATAGGAGACGGATTTTCTGGGGGAGTGAGAGCTGGGTGGAAATGGCAGAGAGCTCATGGGCAGGATGAGAGGACTAAAGGATACATCGTTTGTATAGTGTCTGACAGTTTGCCCATACGTAGGAGCCATTTGTCCATAATAACGGTAGTGTCAGTGTGCAATGCACTTTAGACTCAGAAACCAAAATATACCAGCTGCTTCACCAGAAAGACTTTGTTGTAAATACTCACAAGCTTAAATTAAATCATTAAATTTATTTAAAATTTTAAGTAAATTTATTAATTTATTATAAATTATTGTATTAATTTGTTGACTGAGTGCACAAAACCAAGAGGAAATTCTAGGTGTGTGGGGAGAAACTGTAGCAGGAAGCTCCCATCCTAGGGCAGAAGAATAAAGGGAGCAGTTGGATGAATTAAAATGGGGAATCTGGGGACTGAGGAGAGAGCTGAGTGGGTAAGCACACTTGGATCTGAGTTCAAATATCTACCACTCACATAAAAGACGGGCATGGCCATTTGTGCCTATAAGATAGGATGATTCTGGGAGCACAGTGGTCAGCTAGCCTAGCCAATATGGTGGCTTCAGGTTCAGTGAGAGATCTGCCTCAAAAGTTAAGGTGGAGAATGATAAGATGATATCGTTGTTCTACGCTGGCTCTGCAAGTGAATGCACACACACATGTGCGCGTGCACACACACACACACACACACACATACAAATAAAATAAGACTGAGAATGAGAACCTGGAACGGGGGCCTGCTGACTGTGCTGCTCTCTCATAGGGACACACCCTGAGGCTGGCTTGAAAGGTGTTACTATGCAAACTGGACTCCCTCACATCTTTGGGAAGAGAAGCCACTGATGGGTGAAGGAGCAAGAGGAAGTACTCCCAGCAGGGGCAGCAGTTAGAGAGCAATCGACCCAGCCAGTGGATTCCCACTAGTACAGTAGACTGGCAGACTCTATAGGGAAGGACTGGTCGCACAGAAAGGGGTTTTGTAGAACCATTGATCAGGAAGTGTTTGGAGCTTGAGCAGAGGCACTAACTAGCTGGCAGTGTGTCATTCAGAGAAGGCCTTGCTGAGCGCTTTGTTCAAGACTGGGGAGCTGGTTTGCAGTGCAGCCTACCGTAAGACTATCTGTAGCTGATGCTCTGCAGGGCCTCATTCAGGACTGCTGAAGTTCTGAAGCCTGTCCCAGAGCCCAAGTAGAAGTTGGGCTACTGGACTTCGAGCTCACTGGAAGCTGGGAAGTGTTACATTTAGGTAAGTCTATTTCACGCCTGGGATGCTTGCCTAGGGGTGAGCCTACTGTGTTTCCTTGGCCTGTGAGAGTTCTCTGGAGACTTCTGGTGCCTTTGGGTAAGGAGCTACATTTCTTACTTTGAATTCTGTCCTCTCAAACTCTCATCTTAACCCCTAATGTGCCAGTGTGGCATCTTTTAATGGTCCAGAGGCCTCTGGCTTCTTGCATCCCTCACTGTGTGTTTGAAGTTTGCCATGGAAACTCTCCATTAGCACTGGAAGGTGCTTGCCTTCAAGCTTCCTTCTGAGTATGTCTTTCAAGTAACACAGGCATCCAAGATATCTGTTATGGTATCCACTGGCCACCTGTGTNAGGCTACCAAGCACTTGAAATGTGACTTGCCCAAATTGAGATATGCAAAGTGTAAATTACACATAAATTTTCAAAACTTGNTTCCCATCTGTGGTAGTTTGACTGTAATTGGCCTCCATAATCCCATAATCCCACAATCCCATAATCTCATAGGGAGTGAGACTATTAGAAGGTGTGGCTTAGTTGGAGTGGGTATAGCCTTGTTGGAGGAGGTGTGTCACTGTGAGGGTGGGCTTTGGGTTCCATACACTCAGGATACCGCCCAGTGTGTCAGTTGATTTCCTGTTGCCCGCAAGATGTAGCCAACACCAACTCTCCCTGCATGCCACCATGCTCCCTGCCATGATGCTAATGGACTGAACTTCTGAAACTATAAGTGAGCCACCTCAATTAAATGTTTCCTTTACAGGAGCTGCCGTGGTCATGGTGTTTTTTCACAGCAATGAAAACCCTAACTAAGACACCACCAAAAGAATGTGAAATGTCTCATTAAAAGTTTTATATTGATTATATATTGCAATGGCAATAGTTTAGATATATTGGGTTAAAGTATGAAAATTACTTGTACACTTTTCTTTTTAGTTAAAAAGGTTAGAAAAAAGCTTTAGGTTCACAGAAAATCTAAGAAAGTATGAGGGTTTTCCATATATCCAAGAGCTCTGTGCATTGCCAACATCTCCACCAGAGTGGTACATACCATCTCAGTGACACAGAACCATCTAGAGTCTATAAGTTAGATGTTATCATTTATCCTCAGCGATGTCCATTCCATGGGTATAGAAAAATGCATAATGACACATGTCTACCGTTATGGGAGCACACTTCCACTGTCCTAAAGACCCTCTGTTCCCTGCCTTCTCACCTGACTCCTGTCTGTTGGCAATGCTTGCTCTATACAGAGTTTTCCTGAATATCATGGAGTCGGGCTCACACTCTATGGAACCTTCTCAGACTGACCTCTGTCAGTTATATGCATGTAAGGTTCTTCCATGTCTTTTTCATGGCTTACAGCCCATTTCTTCTTAGCATTCCATTTTCTCAACACACCATGGTTTATCCACTCACCTCTTGAAGTACATCTTGACGACCCCCAAGTTACAGTAATTATGAGCAAAGCTGCAGTAAACATTCATTCAGGTTTTTGTGTGTGTGTGTGTGTGTGTGGAAGTGAGCTTTCAATGTCTCTGAGTGAATGCCACAGGGTGCTTGCTGTTGTTGGGTTTGTGACAGTGTTTGGTTTTTTAGAATCTGCTAAACTGTTTCTCAAGGTGGCCATGCTATCTCGCTTTACCACCAGCAGTGAGAGAGAGTTTTGATCTCCCCTCTAGTGTTAGGGGTTAAATTTTGTTCATTTTAATATTTGCACAGTGGTACCTCTTTGTCATTCATAGTTCTCTCGGAGTGTCTTCTTGTGTCTCATTTGCCTCTGTGTATCTTCTTTGATGAGGTGTTTGTTCAAGTCTTCTGCCCATTTTTAAATTGGAGTGTTTGCTTTCAGAATTCTTTGCATATTTCAGATAATAATCCTTCATGAAATCATTCTTCCCAGTCTGACGAAGCATTTTCTTAGATATGTATTTTTCCCAGTCTGAGGCATTTCTTTTTCTTTTTATAATTTATAGTTACAATCATGGCTTTTATTACACTTTGGGGACAGCACTGTTGTGAAGCCACCCCAACTATTATGCTGGTGATACAATTCCTTTGTGCGGCATGAACAAGGGTCCTTCCTTCTAAGCGTTCAGCTTGCCTAATGACACATCTTTCCTTCCTAACGCCTGTGTTTTTCACCAACGGTGAGGCTGAGGTTCATGNTGGTGCTTGGGGTAGAAGGTCTGGAGCCCAATTTTAGGCAGGGACTACANAGCTAGTATCCATCAGCCTCATTATTTACCGGGGCCTCCTACAGTGACTGAGACCCCTTGGAGATAGGCAGGTCCCAGAACAGCCGTACAGGGAAGGGTGCAATTGTGCAATTGTTGCTATGGAGANGAGAGGGCCANTCNTCATGGTGACATGAAGAAGCATGGCCATTAGCTAGGNTGGCAGGCCACAAAATAACAATGGCACTGTGAGAGGGCNCTTGGCAGNTGTGAGAGCNTGGAAGTAGCCAACAATGCATNTGGGGATGGGAAGGTGACTGAAGACAAGCCTGCATGGAGACGAAGNTGTGGGATGGAAGTCTTTGCAGCTTGGGCTGAACAGTTTGGTGATANTGTATAGGTGAGGAGAAAGGNTCCANGGGTCCATTGCTGCCTTGGTCTCTGAAGTATCACCTACCAGAGAAGCTGGCCTCTTGGCAGTGCTTCAAAAAAGGCATCTCCAGCTGAATCTGGAAGATGATCAAGTGTGGTAGGACACTGGCACNTCATCAAATGTGCCAGGTTGGGGATGGCTAGTGAGCTAAGAGCAAGGAAGATGGCCACAATTCTGTATCCCTCACCATTTAACTGGACCTCAAGTTTGTGTCCCATCAGGTTCAGGGCTTGCCTCCCTGAACTTCCAAGCTTGAGATGGTGACATCAGCCCAGCTGTCCAGGTCATTGCCTTGGAATGCGACAGTACACTTNTATTTGAACTTATCTCTGCCTCTGTGGGCATCTGCCAGTGACATCTGTTCTAACAGGCAAGGCTGNCTGTGGGCTACAGAGCAATTTTCCCTGGTTTACATAGGGAGTGTGGCGTCCAGGTCTTGTATATAGTCTCTGNCCTCAGCTTGCTGAGCAGGACTGTTTCCCTGCCTCAGGCAGAGTCTTGAGCAGAGCAGGGCTTCAGAGGATGATGAGGCTACACAGGAAACCCCATGAAAGCTGTGNTCCCCTGCCCTGATGCTTCCTCCACTGTCTTGATGCTATCCTTAAATGCTTTATCCAGACTTCTTCCCTACCCAGAAGTTAAGGGGGCTCTGTGTCTAGTCTCAAGCTTCATCCTTGTCCAGAATTGGCCTGGGCATCCAAGGAACCTAGGTGGATCCTGGTGTCGCTTGTTTCTTTTTTACTCTTTGTTTGCTCTTTTAGGGCCCACCACTCAGCTCCCAAATAAATCAAGTGGAGGCTTATTCTTACTTATAAATGCCTGGTCTTAGCTTGGCTTAATTTAACCAGCTTTTCTTAACTTAACTTATCCCATCTACCTTTTGCCTCTGGGCCTTTATCTTTCTCTATTCTATATAACTTTCTTTACTGCCTACTCCGTGGCTGGCTGTGTAGCTGGGTGGCTGGCCCCTGATATCCTTCTTTCCTCCTTTCCTCGCTTCTTCTTCTTCTTCCCCCTTTCCCAGATTTCTCCTCCTATTTATTCTCTCTNCCTGCCAGCCCGGCCTAGTCTCTCTCTNCCCAGNTATTGGCCATTCAGCTCTTTATTAGACCAATTTAGACANGGAAAGTAANACAGCTTCACAGAGTTAAACAAATGCAACATAAAAGAATGCAANACATCTTTGCATCATTAAACAAATACTCCACAGCATAAACAAATGTAACAACTTAAAATAATATGCCNCAACATCCTGGTGGACATCTTCTCATTGTAAGGTGAGTTCCATGTCACCTTCCTACCGAGAAGGATCGAAAGTTGGTAATTCTCACTTTCCATGTTAGTCAAAAGGGTATTTGGACCAGAATATATCCAGGAATCTGTGCTTCTGAAACTCCATCATCTCTTTTGGAACTGGAGTGAATTTGACTCTCTCCAACCACAGAATAAAGCAGAGGCCCTTAAGGAAATGTCTGGACTGAGTGGAGGAAGTTACGTGGTTTCTGTTACTCTCCATGGTGCCCTTCCATGAGCACTTGCTTCATTTTTCTGCCCTGCATCCTCAGACCAGAGTATGATTTTGTGATTTGATTAGTTACTTATTGAAGTCTAGCCATGTCAGAGCTACATAAATCNCTGTAAAAAGCCAGACAAGAGCCTCATTGTTCCCAGTATAGCTAAGAACTATTCTGCACATGGTACTAGATNAGGAACCATAAACGTCCAACATGTTGAGACACAAATGAATGACTTGGACACTTCCAGTCTGGGGTCCAGCCTGGAGTTCTGGAGGCTGCANCTGTACCATGGGGTCAGGATGGAAACTTCCCTGGCAGCTTCTTCATAGAATGGTCAGCTTCTACCTCACTTCTGCTTCACTTGGCCGGCCTGTCTCAGGGCTGGGGAAATGTCCAAGTGGCCTTGCAGCCATGACACATGCAAAGAACATGAGGTCTCTCCCTCTGGGAGAGTTTATNGGTTGGGTTGTACAAAGGCTCCCAACTTTGCCCATCCCTCCAAAGTAGTCGACCATCCTGGCCACCATGCTCACTTTCCCTCTGCTTTTCAACTGACATTTTGACTTATATAGTGGCTCACATTAATTATCCTCAGGCTCAGCAATGGAGTTTGGATTCTCACTCTGCTTGAGATTTTTGTTGCTGTTGTTGTTGTTGTTGTTGCTGTTATTTTTAATTGCTCCTCCCACTAGTTTTCATGATGTGANTCCAGTGTGGTCCTTCATCTCTGATGCTGCCTGGCAGGCCCCTCTGTCCCCCAGACACTGGGCTGTTCCTGGGTCTGNCTTGGCTTCACTGTGCCACATCACACACTTNTCTTGAGTAATTGTGTTTGTTCCCAGACNTCAAGACAGGTTGGCCTTTGTTTCTTACTTTCACATCTCCACATCCATTTAACAGCTGGCCCTGGATATCTAGGAGATAGCCATACATGCCTCTAGTGCAAGTCTAAAGCAAACAGGAGCCNCTCCCTGGAGTTCCTGCTGGACTTTCTACCACAGCCACTCCTGGCATGAGCAGCTTGATTACTTCTTTAGGAGCAGCTGACTCATTCTTATCCCTGTTGCTCGGAAGGTGGAAGTCTCCCTCAGTGGCCTCTCTGCTTCCTGTCTTACAGGCTACTGGTCTCTTCACACTGGTCCCAGACCTGGCTCTGACTTTGCCATTTCACTGTTCTTGCCACCTGCTGGATAGAGTCCCAATGCTGGGACCCTGGGCCTTTGACGGTTTTCCTATTGCTGGCCTTCTTGTCTTGCTTGCTCTAAACTCCATTCTGGCANANTCCTTGTCTTNCGTTCCTTCAGTGTGNCACATTTGGTNCCACTTGATGCCTGTTGCGTCCCTGGACATTTTTTAATTCTGTGTTTAGCTTTTTGATCCATTTCTTATTTCTGCATCCACTGAGCATGCTGTCAAGGCTTTGTTGGGCACTGGGGAGTCTGAAAGCTGGAAAGAAGAAAGGACAGTTCTCGCTGTCTGTCTGTCCCCTGTCTGTCCCCTCTCAAGCACAGGGATTGGGCCTTTAGCTCCTGGGTAGCTACCAGACCATGAAGGAAGAGTGGGCTAGTTTTCACCATGAGAAACAGACAGGNGTTAANAGACATTTGGAGCTGATCTTGGCCTCCAACAGGGGAGCAAGGAGGAGCCAGGCCACAGCCTCATCTTCACAATGACAGANAATCANTGTTACAGCTGTCATCAAGCAACAGCAAGGCAAGTGAGTCTCTCCTTACAGAGCACTGTGCTAGACTTTGGGATCAAGGGGAATGAGATTTATGAGTGGAACAGCGAGACTTAATAGAGTCAGAGGGAGAGAGAAAGATAGCGACAGAGGGTAGGGGGAGGTAGACAGACGGAGGAGGAGAAGGTGACTGTACCCTGCAGATCTTTTGGTGGAAGCAGCTTCACTACTTTATCATACACCATACTTCCTCCACTAAGCAGAATGATTGACACAGGAATCTGCCGAATTTGTATATATCAGCACCGAGGCTAGAAAGCCAAGGCTTGTGTGTTACTATAGAAAAATGCAAACATCTTTCTGCAGACAGGGCTCAGCAGGTGTTTGGAGTGATTTTAGAAATATTTAACCAGCATGGGTTCAGAGAAGACAGGAACTGCTGTGCATTCCTCCAGGAGGCCAGGCATCCTGCCCCCTCGGTGTTTCTGTCTCCCCTGCTGACTCTGCTGGGTTCTGTAACAGAGGCACCCTCTTCAGGTTGACACCTTCTCTGTGCTTATGACATGCTGGATGTACAAGGGGGATTCTGTAGAGCATCAATGGCTGGGGCTCGACTTCAAATGCTCAACATGCCAGGTTACTCAAGGTGGGGTTGTAAGGAGAAGAGGCATCCTGGGGGATCTTATAGTTTACAGAAGGATTTGTACAAAAATCCCCTCCCNTGCCTTCCTNTCTTCTCCTNTCCTTTCCCNCTTTACATCATTTCCTTTTCCTTTCTGACAGGGTCTCCCTATGTAGCTTGAGCTCGTCTCAAACTTTTATTTTTTAAAAAGGATTTATTTATTTTTACTTTCTGTNTATAGGTGTTTTGCTTGCGTGTATGTTTGTGCACCATGGGCNTGTCTGTAGACACCAGAAAGAAGGAGTGAGACCCCTGGGACTGGAGTTACAGACAGTTGTGAGCTGTCCTGTGGGTGCTGGGAATTGAACCCAGGTCCTCTGAAAGAGCAGCCAGTTAACTGATGAGCCACTTCTCCAACCCCACCTCAAACTTCTGCTCCTCCTTCTCAGTCTCCTGAACAAGCATGTACCACTGCACCTAGCCTTAAAGATCCTTTTCTGTATTCTATATCATATTAAAAATGATCAAATGTCTAGCTTNGATAAAAGGCCAAGCATTCTCTGGTATGCCTGGCTACTAGACTGCTACTAAAGACTTCTTAAATCACAGTGAATAATGAATATGATCTGTCTAATAACTAAAAATCATGATAGCAAAACATAGGGTACAGGACCCAATTTTCACACACACTTATGTGTTTGTGGAAAGCCANCACCACTGCATTGGAGGTAAAAACTCCAGTGGTCTGGAGTTCTAGTGATTTTGTGTTTGCTCTCCATACGTTTCACGTATTTCACAATGTTTTACAACAAGCTGATGTTACATTCATGATCAAATAAAGCTGCTTTAAAAACAAAATCCTTCACGGCTGTGTGGGAAATCCCACCGAGGGTGTTTCTTAGGAGCCCCTAGATTCTTCATTCCCTGTTACCAGGGCCTGTTTCCAATCATTCCGACAGGAGAAATGAAATCGGACACTCACAATTCTAAGCTTCCGATATCTGTTGCAAAATTACCTATTTACCTTCTCTCCCACCTGCCAGTGTGAGAGGCAGCATGGTACCAAGGGGATGGGTGTTCTGTTTGGTGACTTTTGATGCACCCTATTTCTTTCCTGACNTAGCCTCCAAGGCTCATGTTCAGGCCTTATCTTCAGACATTCAGGCCTTGTTGAGAGATGAGAAACAGCATGTTATGGGGACAAGAGACAGGGGGATGTTTCAATCAGCCCTCAGCAGTGTTATCTCGGAGAGCTAATGAGTCTGAGATTACTTGGGACCTTTCTCTTCTTGGGCTGGAAGGGTGTGAGTCATTTTGAATGGATGGTTATCTCCAGGAGGCCTGTACTGCAGCTGCTATCACTGTAGCTACAAAGAATACAGGTGGCAGGAAGCAAACGGCTAAGACAGAGGGAGCACTCAGCAGGTGGCCAGGCAGCTGGGGGATGCCGGGCTGTGACATTCTGTCCTGGGCTACAGAGTCCTTATTTCCAACATTTGTCCTCGTGTCCCTCCCATAAACATCCACTACTGTGCCTGTCCTGGGAGTGACAAGGCTAGGTGAGCTGTCAGGGTGACCCGATAAATTCAGTGGGTTTGCTGATGTTTTCTAGGTTATTTGGCAGCCACGGCCTAGTCAGGCTGTCAGTGTGATTTCTGGGATTCTGTCCCTGTGGGATTGAGATGGGCACAGTGGGGTGCATTCTTCTTTCCTGGAATAGATGAAAAGTCAGGGAGGAGAAACTATGGAGATGTGTCAGAAGGAAGGAAGAGGCCTCATCCAATGGTGAGCTGAAGACCAGGGCTCTCCGTGGGGGTGGGANTGANGGNGGGNACAAAGACTGGCAAGNGTTTCTCTCAGCCTTCCCTTGTTCTGCAGCCATGATCCAGCTCCTGCTGTGTCCCCAGAGAGGGTGATGAGCTTTGAACAGGGCTTTGCAAGTGGACTTTTTTTCGTAGGGAATTCCCCAAAAGCCAATATTTGTTAAAACGTATTTAATTTAGTTATCTTATTTGCAAATTATACTTCTAAACTACAACTTCTTTCATTGTNGTTCACGACCCACATGGAAGGATAAAACTTTGNCAACAGCAAAACATTNCTGAATANGTAACAACCAANAATAAATCCAAAATTAAATGTGNAATGAATTTGAGTTGTTTCTGGCAGTGTTGANCTAATGTTGCATTACATGACTTCACCTTGGTCTTGGTTCTGAACACACAACACATATGCTTTGCCCTGAGCATGTACTTAGTCCNTAAACACCAATGAACATTGCCTGAAATGNCTTGGCTCAAATCCAAGACTCATGCTATGAATTGCAGAGTGTTTACTGTGCACATGAAATTTTCTGCTCTTTNTATTGGCTTCATTACAGAAAATGAAGACTTTAATATTTTCCTGCCTTGATTCCTCAGCATATAAGAATCACATTACTATGTCTTTTTGGGTTGTATTGTCTTAGTATATTTGATTTAAAAACTGAGTTGTTGACTTGAGTTTCAATCAATTCNNTGCTATTTATTTTTCCAGTGAAGGGCATTAAAGCCAAGGCCTCGCATATGCCAGACAAATGCTCTACCANTGATCCATTTTGAGTCTTCTTTTTTATTTGTTANTTTGAGAAAGGGCTTCAATGAATTGCCCAGGTTGGCTTTGAACTTGCAATCCTCCTACTCCAACNTCCAGGGTACCTGGGGATGCAGGCTTGAGTCACCTGACTCATAGGCTGAAGAATGTCAAAAACAACACTTTCTGCTGTCAACACTTGGTGGATTAGAAATTTGCCAAGTTTGCCAGAGGCACAGCCATGTTGGCTTCAGCTCTTCTTTTATAATCGAGTCCTGGTAATATGNGGGCTGTTTATTATGACACAATTTTGTGATGATTCCATCTAATTTTTGAGTATGCATAAGTGAAAATGTTGTAGATAATTTTTTAAGAGCTTTGTCAATAAGGTTAACTTTAGAAAGACATGCTGGCTGCTTAGTATAACCCTTTAAATCTTGACCCACTATAAATAAAATGAGACATCCTGAGATGCCAGTCAGTGTAGGTAACTTAGGATAATCATATCAAAAACGCCTGTTAGGAAGGAGAAATGCTTTCACTGATTCTGTTGATGGTTTATCCTTTGATAAATATTATATTGATAAATCAAATATTAGGAAAATTTCCTTTTAGAGGAATGGAATTTAGGATTAAGCCATCTTTTAAAATATAGCTTCATTATAAATATATTTATCTTGTAATTCTNTAATAAATATGATGACTTAATGTTAAGAAAATCTGTCTTAAGAGATGTTTTCAAATGACAAATATGGCAATTTAAAGTGCTAGCTCCAGGTTTTAGAATTTTAGCTTACCTAACCACAAAAATTTGTTTTATTTAATGGAGATGTCCTGTGGTTTTGTTTATTAAATAGTAGATGGTATTGCTAAAATATTAAACAAGTANTTAGGGTTTGCCATATTTAAAGGCATGAGGATATCCCTTAGATCTAATCTTGTCTGTTCCAGTCCACATCTTACAGTTTGGCTCTGTGTCTTCAGGGTGACAGCTAATGGTTGCTTTATATCTGTAATTTCAGAGCAGTGTGTTAAATCAGTTAAAANAAGATTCAGGACATTGAGCTTGTACACTACAGACTGACAAATAAGAAAAAGTGAATTAAAAGTTCTCATGGTGCTGGCCAGTGGTGGCTTTCGCCTTTAATCCCAGCACTTGGGAGGCAGAGGCAGGTGAATCTTTGTGAGGTCGAGGCCATCCTGGTCTACAGAAGTAGTTCCAGGAACAGCCAGGGCTACACAGAGAAACCCTGTCTCAAAAATACCAAAAACCTAACCAAACCAAACCAAACCAACCAACCAACCAACCAACAAACAAAAAAACCAACCCCCAAAAAGTTCTCATGGCAGGAGGGCTTCTATAATTTTGATTTATTTTGGTTTTGGTTTGATATATAGCTTTAGTTTTTATTCTCTTTAGGCATAAGAGAGAGGCAACTGTCACATGGAAGAAAACTACATCTTCAAAACTTGAAGACTGTTTTGTGGTGTTGATGAGTCCTGGTTGACTTTACTTGGTTAGTTAGTCTGACAGGTTTGTACTTTGGCCACATAAGTTNGTATACAAAGCTGGCTTAGTGGCTCTAAACACTTAAAATGTGCAATTGCACATTCATCCTGTGAGTAATCTCCTTGGAGTCTGGTNTATTATTTCAAATGACTTAGACTACCAGACAAGTGTTTTAAAATACTCAGATTATCTCAAGCTGTTTAAACCTAATTATGAACAGACACAAGGGTGCTTTAGAAGATAAATCACAGTTACACAGAGTCTTAGAATGTGTTTGTAATATTTGAAGTATTGAGTCAAGNTTCACTTTCTCTTGCCACAGTTGCAAATGTTTATTTCTGTTTTTATAACTCATATTACTATATGATCACTGAAATTTTTCTTAGTTGAAAAATTGGAGAAAAAAGCCTGGCAGGACAAGAACGGATGGAAATTCCTAAAGTGGGGGAGGGGAACAAACCGCTAACAGCCAAGGATATTATACACAACAGATCTAACCCCACGAACAGCAGNAAAGCAAAGACTTCACAAGACAAGCAAGATGAGAGATCCGTCAGCACTCTACAAGNCATGCACCAAGAAGCCCTCCAGGATGGCTTCCATCATGAAAATACATAAAACAATAAAACTCCTGAGTAAAGCAGACACNGAAAAAAGAAAGGAATCAAACTTAATCACTATAGAGACCCTCCAAACTGCAAAAGCAAACCCCAAGAGAACAAAACAATACACAAATCAGAAAGCAATTATGAAAATGGCCAGAGGAAATTCTTCTAAAGAATAATCCAGAATATATACAGATTCTATCCCTTAGTCAGAATACAGAGCAGCTGAATAGATTTTAAAACTACAAGTCCTAATTGTTGTCTATAAAAAACTTACTTTGTCAGAAACACACACACACACACACACACAGGGAGAGGGAGAGAGAGAGAGAGAGAGAGAGAGAGAGAGAGACAGACAGACAGACAGACAGACAGACAGACAGACAGACAGACTATACATTTGGAAGAAACATTCCGTGCAAACTAATAGAAATAGTTGTAGTTTTTTCAAAGAAGGCAGTATTTAATAAAAAAAAAAACACAGAGAAAGAAGGACACAAATCACTGATAGATTAATTCAACAAGATGGAAGAATAATTATATGAAATATACATTGAACCCAATTTTGGAATACTCAGGTGTACGAAGCCACCACTCTTGGCTCTAAAGGATCATTAATGGATCAAACACACTAATGCCTGGGTATTCCAACACCCGTCTTTCATTGGTAGATATCCAGGCAAAAACGAGCAATTGGAATTAAACTGCACCNTAGACTGATGGACTTAACAGACATTTCTAGAACACGTCATCAAGAGCTTTGGGATTCACATTCTTCCATCAGTACACAGAATTTTCCAAGACAGAATGTACTGTACATCACAAGACAAGCCGAAACACTGTATCAGACTGCTTTTGTACGCTGTGTCTTCTCTGACCACCATGGAAAGAAACTAGTATCCAATGATGGGAAGAACTTTAGAATTACCACCACTAAAGAATTTCCTAAAGCAATGAAAGACAGAAATGTGATATCCCATGAGTTATGGGATGCAGAAAAGACAGTACTCAGAAGAAACTTCACAGAGACATGTGCCTATATCTTAAAAAAGAGGAAGATTTTACATAGGCAATCTAATACCCAGAATTATTAGAAGGCAAGATCAGAGAAGAAATAAAGGAAATNGAGAATGAAATNCACACAAAAGCTCANTGAANTGAAGANNTTAGGTTTTGAGAAAGTAAATGANACTGACAGTCNTNTAGCAAAGCAATAGAGAAAAAACTCGGAAAATAAAACCAGAGATGGAAAAGGAGGCGTTACAGTGGATATAGCCAAGGATGTAGAGAATCATTAGTGATCGGTTCAGACACTTGTCAGTATCTTTCCTGGTGCTCCAACTCACCAACACATCCCAGGTACACACAGGGATTGATGTGATCTCCCCAGTCTCAGAAATGGTCTCCAGAGACGCTTTGGGGGCCTGGTCCTGATGTGGACCTGGTGCCTTAGGCTGCAACTGATTGATTTTTATTGGGTCTTGTGATGCTCAGAGAAACAAAGTTCTCAGGGAGTGGACCACGGATATTAATTTGTGAATATTCATGAGTCTGTCCCAAAAGATACGGATTTCAAGGTGCAAGTCCATCGTAGGACAACATACAGGTCACTGTGTCTCTGAGGATAAGAAGCAACTAGGACTAAGACTCAGGGAAGGTCCTGATGCTGCAGGGTACCTGAGGACTGCAGTGAACACTGGGCCTGTGCATGCTCTCCACCGAGCTACACCCCAGGCCTCTTCTCTGTCTCTTATGAGGACTGTGANTGACCAGTCTGGAACATGTTCCTCTCCAGTACAATGGCTNGCAACTGCTCTGTGACCCCTGCTGGTCTCTCTGGCACCTCTTAAGTCTTTGTCCCNTCAGGCGCAGGCNCAGAGGATCTGCTCCTTATTTTCTTNCCCCCACATCCTTTTATCATCCCAACTAACATACTTCCAAANGAAAAGGAAGCTTTGTATTATTTTTCANTTGCCACAACTATCATGGTTAAAATTTGCAGAAATCTGTTTTCTTGTGATTCTGGGGGGAGAAGTCTGAGATCAAAGTGTCANGGGCTGTGCTTGCTTCCTCCCCAGCCTCTAGCAGGGAGAGAGGACCCTGTTGGCCTCTTCCAGCCTCAGACACATCAGACATACTCTCCTCCTCTACCCCAGGCTATCCTGATATTCCAGGTTTCACTCAGGCTGGCCTTCAGCTCACAGTCCTCCTGTCATGATCCAGTGCTGGAATTATAGCTGTATGCCACCATGCCCAGCTTACATCTTTTCCCTCTGGCCGTGCTGGGCATATGTTAGCTAGATAAGCCTCTTTCATGAGCTACATCCACAGCCTTCTTCTCCATCTCTTACAAGGACACTTAGTCCTTACATCTGACAAACCCACGGCATCTAAAATGAAACCCCACAATTCAATAATATGAAAACAACCTGATTAAAAATGGACAAGCCAGGATGACTTCATATAAAGATCTTTCATTGAATTATGCCTCCAGTGACCTGTGTAGACTATCTCATACACTGGGCATGATCAGTGGCTCAGTGTGACAGAGCAGCAGCACCAGCCAGTCTGTTTTGGGAAAGATGAACATTGACAGAGTTTTCTTTCTGTACATGCCCCAAGGAATACATGGTCTTGGGGCTGACGTCTTATAGAGAGAATGTTTCTACCTGACGTAGAGGCCTGCAAAAGCCAGTGGTGGAAAGAGAAGGCCTGGGACTATTTCTTAAATTCCTGGATCCAACCACATTTAATAGTCCTGGTCATAGATGTGCTAGTTAGGCAAGCCAGTATAGGTGCTTTGCCCAATATACCTTTGAGGGCGTGAAAACCAACCATTAAAAGCATCTGCATGGGTTTCTTTAAGAGATGGACTCTGTTCCCTCCCTGAAATGTAAAGGGGCTACACGACATCTNTAGCCAACAAAATGGGGCAGAATGATGCTACATGCATTTCCAAGATCAGTACTAACAGGCTGTCAGTTTCTACTNTCTATGTCCAGGTCACATGGAGAAGCTATGAGCAGGCCTCTAATTTATAGCTCTCATCCAGGCTGACAGACAGCAAGCCATGGATGACCATCCAGATAGCCATTTGGAAAACTCAGACTCCATCTGATCAACCAAGTGAGACTCTATCTGTGACCTGTCTGCCATATACTGCCAACAATAAAATACAATGACAGATGATTGGTCTAAGCTGTAAGGGGTTGGGGTGGCTCATGAAGCAATGAATGTCCAAGACAGACCACATTTGGACCAAGAAGCATCATGCTCCATATGGATACTCAAGGTCCTCACACAACTGGACATCAATATAGGAGTCTGCTTCTTGAATCCCACTGAAATGGCACCACGGCACATTGGGCAACTTCGAGAATTACAGAGTGTGGGCTTCAGTGAAAAAAAAAAAAAACCCTGAAAATGGTTACTTACCTCCTATAGCCACCTTCATTTTAGGGGGTACAAAGAATCCAAAGCCTTTCTGAGGGTCCTCTCTGGACATCTGACAGTTGAACAGTATTTTATACATATGCCTTTGAAGACGAGGCAAGAGGAGATTTTCTTAATGGGACAGTTCATGTAAAATGTTTATGAAAGCAAAGCGTAAACAGAAACATACAGAACTTGCATACATATGTGATGTGGTTAATTTTCATTGAATGAACCATTGTAACTGGCACCCAGATTGAAGAACAGAGTACTGAAAACACCCAAAAAGCCCACTTGTACTCCAGCTAGTAATGGTCACCAAATGATAGCTACTTCCTGTCCCAGAAGCTTCGGGTACTATTTTGGTACCATTCTAGAAAGTTTCTCTGGGTAGGTGTCCTTGGGGACTAGCCATCCTGCTATTATTGGTGCCTGTGGGATCNCAATCCTGGTCAGCAGGCCTTTGGATTAGCTGGTAGCCAAACTTTATGACCAGAGATGGGTGTAAATACAAATACAGTCCCAAGCTGCCTGGTTTGAGTGTGGTACAGTTCATCTATTGGGCAGTCAGGGAAGGACCATCAGTACAAACCCCAGCAGAGGAGCCTTACAGATTTGAGGCGCTCCTATCTTCGTGGGCCTTTCATTGTGTGACTTTGAGTTAACCAAGGGAGCAACAGCGTGGGTCCTAAAGGTGCCAGTGATCACGTGTTCCTCGCTAGGGGGATGGAGAGGTGAGTAGATAGACGGTCACACGAAAGCTTCATCAAGGAAGGAGAGAGGTGAGGAAGCTCTTCCCATCAGAGATCGGAAAGGGACAGTGCTTCCGAAGAGAGCGAAGATGCCCAGTGTGGCTACAGCAGAAGTGTTCTGGAAAGAGAAGTGAAAGGAGAGAAGTCTCAGGGTAGGAAGGAGGAAAATGCCACAGGTGAGAGGTGGCAGGGCTTGCCTTTGAGTCCGTGACTGTGTTGCAGAGGCAGGCTCACGAATGCACTCGGGAAGGTTACACACACCTTCTAGACCCTGGAGGAGGCAGGAACATCCCATTGCAGGCAGCTAGAAAGGGTTTTCTTGGCAAGGCTAGAGTTTCAGTTTACCCAGGGGTGANGTGAAGCCACGTCTTAGGGGAAAACAGGGCATTTGGGTTTTTGTCCAGGCCTCCTAGCAGGAAGCTTCTAAGCTCATGGGATTTCCAGAGTTGGAGGAATCTTCATTGTTTACAGTGGCGATACACCTGGTTTATGCTAACAAAGTGGTCCATGGTGAGGCCCTAGATAGTGGCGTTCTGGGACCAACCAATCATGTCATTAGAAGGCTAGGACTTGGAATCACCGATGTCAGCTGGGTCTTTGGGGAGAGGAAGGGCAGGTTGAGTGTGGTCATATGTTCATGTGCTGGGGGATGAGACATCCATGCTTTGACTTGGACTCTTCCAGCCCTCACTTCACATCTTTTCACTCAGCTAGTGCTGATTTATGTCCTTCCTGACAAAACTNCAGACTTCAGTGTCATCCTAGCGAATTACTGAACCCNAGGTCTTGATGGGAAGCTGCGTGTTTGTAGCCATGAGTGAAGGTGGTCTGAGAATGCAGCTGTGTCTTTTGGAGTCCTTTCCCTGTGACATCAGCACTTCTCCTCACACTTTGTCTGTCTTTGGCCTGTCACTCTGTCTAGCTGTCTCTGTCTCTCATCTAGCATCTTGCCTATTCTGATGTCTGGCCCCTCCTGGGAGGGAGCAAGAGAGGTTAAGGGGACACATTGATAAGATCCCTGTGGGACCAAAATTCTGACTGCCATGGTGGGCAGCCAAGGGCTGGCCATTGGTGGCCCTGCTGGGATAGGCAGGATGGGGGGCTGGCTCTGCTCAGGTGGACTTGACTTTTCTACTGGCTTCATCTCTTCCCTGTTCTGTTGCTACAGTCTCAGTTTTCCTATCTTCAAAATGGAATGGGTCTGTGCCTTCTTCAGGGCCAAGAGGATGGAATGGGGGGGTCACAGTCTGTATGCTACCCTGTGCCACAAGCAAACATGTAAAAGTCTGCCTGCATTAAACGGTGACAGCAAAGCTGCCTGGCCTCCACACCCTGCACAGGGGCTGCAGATGGGTGAGGGAACCCCGTATTTCCTTGGGGCTCATTTGGGCCAGGTCTCTCTTTGGGTGCTGCCCGAGTGTCCTCTGCCCTCCCAGGTCAGGCCTCCCAGACCAATTCTGTGTACTGGGGTTGAGGCACTTAGAACGTCTCCAGCTGCAAAGGAACGCAGAGTCAGGGTGCAGAGTCAACGGGTATTGTGTTCAAGGCAGTCATCCAAGCCAAGGTGTGGGGGAAAGATTTGGGTGCTGAGGAGTCACTTGGCAGAAGTGGAGCTGTGAACTTCTGGAGGAGGAGATGGTGAGTACCTCTTGATCTATCTAACTTTGTGTNCACTCAGCTTTCAGAACTGTGCACTGCACTGCAGCTATCACTTCAATAAGGAGTCTCAGATTGCAGTAGGAGGAAACCCAGACACCTGAGACTGGAATACATACTCCCCCTCCCCAAACAGACCTCATCCTCCTCACACCAACGTCCCTTATCTGGAGNCTGTGACCACTTTGTCCTTTCAGTTTCCACCTGCAACCTTGATTACNCTTGATTAAGAGATTTCATTACCTCTTGACTGTGCCTTCAGCTTCCCCTACCTCAGCGGCTAATGAGCACACCCTAATTTCATTGCCTCCAAATGAATGTGATGCAAAATTAAAAGGAGACACTGCCATCAATCGAACAGGTTGGCTTCAATTTATGACGTTTCTAATTCAGTTATGCACCTCTTCCAACCTGTTTGAGGGTCTGTGGAGCAGACCGGAGGCTGTGGAGCAATGACTAGGAGGGGTGATGTTTCTGTCTAGTCTGCTTCGTTCATCTTGGACTTCAGCAATAGCATTGAGTGGAAAACCTTAGTCTGGACATGGGAGGTCAAGGGAGTTCAAGGCCAGCTGCTGAGTCTCCCACCAGCCAGCATATTTCCTGTGGGAGAAGAGAGTCAAAGCAATGTACCGGATTAAAATGGCTTAAAATTATTTTAAGTGCATAAACAATTCAAGAGACTACATAAAAAAGGAGTGTTACAGTCATAGGCTTTGTCATATGATGGGCCACAGGGGATGTCGTAATGGGAGATCTGGGCTCAGCTTGGCCATAAACCCTATGCAACTTGCGTGAATCATTAGTGTCCCCAGTCTCAGGTTCCTCATTTGGGAAATGATGCTTTGGACTCCAAGGACCATTTTCAGGAACCTTGAACTTTGTGTAGTTACTCTCCTATGTTTCTGTGTGTCTACCCGATTGGAACCCAAGACCCCACTTTTCAGCTGNCTCCAGGGCTTTCCCATTGGCTGGCCAGAGGTTAAAATCAGCCAATGGGAAGCTCTGACTGGAAGGTGACAATGTAGTCAGAAAAAAGTCAGGGTACCCTCCCTCCCACACAAGGGTGCAACCTTCTGAGTTTCTAGGGCTACTCCCAGCCCTTTGCCACATCTCTAGCTGTTTCTGGCTCTAGGACCCCACGCCCTCTTTGTCCCTTTAGTCTCTGTGTGTGAGCATATTCTGCAGTGGCTCATCTCTGTGTCCCTTCAATCCTTATTAGTTCTCTTTCCGGCCCACATTTCTACAGGGAGACTCTTCATTAACATGTCATCATTTGAACTATCCAGGATGAATGTCATTTTCTTCCCTGAGTAAAGCTGATGGGAAATGTACTTTTGGATTAAGTTCCTCATGGAGGGTGCCCCAAGAAGAGGGATTGCAGGTAGGGTAAAAGAGGGATCCTGGTTAGGGAGACTGGCTGTTACTGGGGAGGCCTAGGAGCTTCAAGGCGAGGCTGGATGGGAACCAGTTGTCCCTGGGACACTGGCAGTCATATCTCTGGTACAGAGGGAGGCAGTGACCGTAAGGGAGGTCCTGGAACTATGTGGCTGGATTTCAGAGACAAAACGGCACTGTAGTAAGATAAAGAACATGAAGGAAAGGCTCTCTCCACCCCAACTTGATCCTGCTGAATACTGGGGAGTGAACAGCCCATGGTGAAGGGCAGAGTATCCCCAGAGAGCCCTTGGAAGGGAGGGCGCTTTGTAAAGAGCCTTGCGACACAGACATTTTCTCCTGGAATTGATTTCTCNGAGTATAGTGATAAGGATACAGTGTCAGCCGTGGCCACAGAGCCAGAAGGAGAGAAGTCTCAGGGTGGGAAGGAGGAAAATGCCACANGTGAGAGGTGACAGGGCTTGCCTTTGAGTCCATGACTGTGTTGCAGAGGCAGGCTCAGAAATGGACTCAGGAAGGTTACACACACCTTCTAGACCCTGGAGGAGGTAGGGACATCCCATTGCAAATGCCTGGTCCAGGAGTCTTGCATGTGTGCCAGGCCTGGTGGAGATGTATCCTGTAATGAGTGCCAGGCCAGAGCACAGNGGATCAGCATCCAGGGCTCTGGCAGGCTGCCTCTGGCCTCAGTGTCCTTCACCTTTTGGTCTGAGGAGGAACAGAAGGAGGTCTGGTAGGAAATATTTACCTGGAGATTCNGAGGGGAGGAACTGGCCCCAGCAGAGGAAGATTGTGTGATATTGAAGGTGATCAATACTATCTAGAAGTCTTTTATACAGAGAAGTGAAGCAGATGTTAGGGAGGGAGATAAACAAAGCAGATGGCCTCTGGGAGCTTCCTGGACTGGACTGTGGCTGGCTGTGACCTGTGAGTCAACAGGAGATGTGAGGACAAGGAAGTCAGACCAGGACTTCTGGACAAGCAGAAGTTAGAGAGGATCTAAGCCAAGAGCTGATTCCAGGCCCCCAAGGAGCAAAAGTGAATGGGGCTTGGGCCAGCTGCCCTTCACAGATACACAGTTCCCTCCCCTGGCAAGGCTGGCAGGCAAGGATGGGGTAGGGCTACAGCAGAGCTGAGGGGGTTCAGTCCAGNACCCTGACCAATGCTGGAGACAGATGAGCCAAAAGCCATGAAACAGAAGACAGGAGAAGAGGCAGGACTTCCTGTGAGAGCTCTGACACCTCACTGTCTCCTGGGAGAGAGTGACAGCAATTGATCGATCCACGCCTTCACNTGTTCTTTCACCCATGTGTCACTGTGTGTGCACATATGCTATTTAGAGTGATAGAGATGTGCTTTCTATTAAAGCAGACTTTAGAAGCACTCATATTTTATTTTATTTTATTTATTTTTTTAAAGATTTATTTATTATGTATGCATATATGCCTGCATGCCAGAAGAGGGCACCAGATCTCATTACAGATGGTTGTTAGCTACCATGTGGTTGCTGGGAATTGAACTCAGGACCTCTGGAAGAGCAGCCAGTGCTCTTAACCTCTGAGCCATCTCTCCAGCCCTCATATTTTATTTTTAATCTATTTTTCAGTTGAGATAATAATAGTCCCTCTCTATGGGGTCCAGGGTGATGTTTTGGTACACATTTAGATTGAGTAATGAACATATACATTGAGTAATGAATGTATTTATTGAGCGGTGATCAGGATATTTAGTTCATTCATCATCCTTGACACTTGCCATTTCATTGTGATGCAAATACCCAAATGCCTCCTTTTTGAACTACTTTGAATTATACAATATAATATTGACTATGAGATTGCTTTTTTCTTTTGAGAAAATTGACTTAGAATGTCAACATTTTTTTATTAAAGTAGATAGAAAATAAAGCAGCTTCCTTCTTAAGAAACATAACTGAAGTATTAATAAAGATGATCCTAAAATAGACATTTTTCTCCATAACCTTACAATTTGTATCCATAATCCATCCATATTAGTCATATCAGTGTCCCCCATCAAAGCTCAGGACAGCCATCCAGACATTTTGAAATCTTTCCCTCCTGTGGCTTGTGCTTGGCAAACAAGTGGGATCAAATCAGCTGACAGAAAGGTTTGTGACAGTGGCTCTCAACCACTGGGGTTCGTGACCCCTTTGGGGGTTGAACAACCCTTTCCCAGGGGTCCCCTAAGACCATCGGAAAACACAGATACTTACATCGCCATTCTGACAGTTATGAAGCAGCAACAAAGATAATTCTATGGTTGGGGGGGGTCACCGCAACATGAGGAACTGGGATGAAGGGTCACAGCATTAGGAAGGTTGAGAAGCGCTAGGTTATGATAGGGACAAGCACCTTCCAGTCTCACCATACTCTGCCCTGGGCTCCACCTCCTGAGGCTTCCTTCAAACATTTCCGTTTATGATGCGCCTCCATCACTCTTAACAGCACACATACACTTGATTTCACTAATCTGTAGAAAATGTTTTTCCTACAATGGAAAACGAGAGGGCTTTGTGTATACATCTTTCCTTCCTGTCACCCTTAATAGCTTTATCTTTTTACTGTAATTATTCTTTGTTCTTCTGTTATCCACTTTCAAACTGGCAAACTATGGCATTTTACTTTGATTCTGCATTTCATCAGCCCCAAGGAGGGTTAGGGGATGGGGTTGGCCAGTTTTGGTTCAGTCCTGTTCTATTTTGGAAGGACTCTCCCCTGTATCCTGGTTAGACTGTACTGGCTGGCCAGTGGGTGCACACTGAGACCTTTGTGCTGGCTACTGGGGAACACTGAGTTAGTTAGCTGCTGTAGACCCAGGCCTTTTACCATGAAACTACTCTGTTTTTCCAAGCAGGTCTGTAGGTTCCTTGGAAGCCAAGCCCTTCCTTGTGGAGAGAGCTTTCCTGAGCAAATGAACCCAAAGGCCAAAAGAGGGGAGAGATGAAGCTGTGGAGAGAGATGGAATCACAATGAGAAAGAGATGATGCCCAGTCTCTCTTTATCTTTACGGTTACCTCAGTTTGGAGTTTATGTTAATATCAATTGATTTTCCTAGCTCTTTTACCAATACAGGTGTCTTAGTTAGGGTTTCTATTGCTGTGAAGAGACACCATGACCACGGCAACTCACTCTCTCTCTCTCTCTATTTTTTTTTTAACTTTTATTGTTTCTTTGTGGATTTCATATCATGCATTCCGATCCAATTTATCTCTCCATCCCCTCACATCTGTCCTCTGCCCTTGCAACCTCTCCAAATCAAAACCAAATTTAAAAGAAAAACCGAACCCCAAACAAAATGAAGAAACAAAACAAAACAAACANAAAGAATCTTGTGGAAGTCACAGTGTGGCCCATTGAGTCACACAGTTTACCCTTCGGTGGATGCTGGGTTGGCCAACTCATGGCCCTGGTTTCTGGGCCTGGGTGGTGGCTGGCTTGGTCAGCTCNCTAGCTTTTCCCTGTTGTCACTACCCAGGCTAGCTCTCCAACACTGCCTTAGCTAGCTCATGCAATGCAGCCTACAGCAAGGAGGAGGGCCAGATCTCCTGCTCTCAGGCCCTCAGACCCGGGTCCCCCTCACTCACACCACCAGGGCCAGTTCTACTGTTTTGCCCAGGCNAGGTGCAGGGCCCTCTCTCCTGATTGCTGTAGGGGCATACAAGCTGGGGGAGGGGNAGGGGAATCAGTTCTCCTGCTCTCATACCCTCAGGGCTGGCTCACCTGTGATCCTGACAACAACAGGGTCAGCTCTAGAGTGCTGCCCCAATGGGGTGCAGGGCCCATCTCCTGTGAGCTGTAGCTGGTATAGGGCAGGGTTAGTTCTCTCAACTCTCATGACCTGGGCCAGCTCTCTCACCTGCCACAGGTGGTAATGGGTGAGGGGGGAGGGCATCTTTCCCTCACCCATGTCACCACAGGGGAGCAGGGTCAGCTCTCTTGCTCTCATGCCTTCAGGGTTGGCCCACCTGCGTCCTGACCCCACANGGTCCACTCTAGTATGCTTCCCAGGTAAGATGCACACTTGTAGTGAGGAGTGGGGCCATCTTTCCCAAGGGTGGGGGTGAGCTCTCCCCTGAGGGGTAGGACCAGGTAGTCTGCTACAGTATCCAGCGAGGGGCAGAGCTGGCCATCCCAGGGCTAGTGAAGGGTGGGACTGGCTCAGCACAGCATGGTTCCAATGACCCCTGTGTTAACATAGGCTGTGGACATTGCCACAGACCCCAGCTGTATCAGGACCAGGGATCCAGACATGGCCTTCAACCGCAGCTTGGGCCAGGATGCCATTACGGCCCTGGTGGCAGCACAGGCCACCCAGATCAGCACAGCCCCAGTGGCAGCATAGTCCCCAGGCACCTACATGGTCCCAGACCCTGTAGCTGACCAGACCCTGGGCATCTGCAGAGTCCTTGGAAGCAACTAGAGCCACAGGGAACATCCCAGACCCTGGCCTCTGCAGGGTCATGGACCCACTCATGTCCTTAGGCAATGGCCTATGCCTGGACATCTCCATGGCATAGAGATTGGTGGCAGCACCAATCACCCAGATCAGCATGGCCCTAGGCTTGAACATTGATATGTTTGGAGGTGGCTGACAAGACCCTGGTCATCTCCATGGCCCTCTGTGACAACAGAAGCCCCCTCTGTGACATCAACTCAGATCCTGGCTGCTGTAGGGTCATGGACCCAGACAAGGCATTCTGCAGCAGCCCTGGCATGGATGACACCATGGCCCCAGGTGACAGTTCAGGCCACTCAGATCTGGATGTCCCTGGTGGCAACATGGACCTCGGACACCCTCATGGCCACAGGTTGTGGCCCAGACCCTGAGCATCTATAGGCCACAACAACTCTTACAAAGAAAACATTTAATTGAGGTAGTGGCTTCCAGTTTCAGAGGTTCAGTCCATTTTCATGGTGGCAAGTAGGCAGACACGATGCTTGAGAGAGAGATGTAGGGACTTCTACATCTTGCAAGCAACAGAAAGTGGTCTAAAACACTAGGTAGTATCTTGAGCATATATGAGAACTCAGAGCCCACCTCCAGTGACACACNTCCTCCAACAAGACCACATTTACTCCACAAGGCCACACCTCCNTTGTGCCACTCCCTTTGGGGGCCATTTTCTTTCNAACCACAACAGGGGAGACAATGGTTTGTTGAATTCTCTACCCACATATGCTAATAATTAATGNCTAGGCTGCTTGTATTCATTTTGCACAAGCAGATCACTTGCANACTTGCTGGCCTAACACACAGTCGTGTAGCTCTGAAGGTAAACAACTGAGCCACAAAGTGGGTGTCACAGGGCCACAAGTCAAAGTACCTCTGGGCTGTGGTNCCCCTCTGCAAGCTGGGTAGTTTAGTTCTGCCAGCTTCCGGAGGCCACCTCCATCCCTGCCCTCCACCTTCAGGGCCAGCCAAGGAGGGATACACAGCTCAGCATTCCTCCACAGAACCCCTTTGATTATACTGGGCACCCTGCACTCTCNAGGAGCCTCTCTCCACGGTTCCCCAGAAGAGTGTGTGGGACTCTGCCAGCCACCAACCACCCAACNTTCTTTCCTCTTTGGCCTTATGGGTTTATTCCAGCTTGAATTCAGCCANGTAGGTTTCATGATGTGTCCAAGGGAGAATAAAAGGGGAGGGAAGAAGGAATACACCCACTGAAAGGAAAACTCAAAGGGCTGTAAAAATGATTAGCGCCAGGTGAGTTCTGAGTTAGCACTCGCTTGCTTGCTTGCTTGCTCGATCGCTTGCTTGCTTGCTTGCTCTCACCAGCTCACTCTCTCTCCCACTTGTCCACTTGTTCATTCAATGTTTTCTTGACCTCTGGTCACTCGTCCACTTGCTTACTCATCTATGCACTCACAGAGATAACTGAGNTACTCACTACCTCACTAGCTTGCACACTCGCTCACGCACTCACTAACCTGTTCCGTTTACTTCCTTGCTCACCTGCTTACTCCCTCACTGCTTCACTCTGTCATTCAGTTTGTCCTTGGGTGAGGATGTGCTCACACCCAGTCCCCATTCCCTTGAGCAGCAGACAGAGTCATGAAGGATGAACACGATCCACACATAATGGGTAGCCGTCCCAAAATTGGCCCTTTGGATGTATCNCCAGCACTTTTCTTAAGCTGAATGCTGAGAGAGTACAGCACACTCTGTAGGGTCACCACGGACCCCTGTACTCCACTGCCTGTAGCTGAACAAAGGGTAAGGGGAGTCAGGGACATTTGCAGAAAGTTGTCCTCTCTGACACTCATTCTTTTGAGGATCCATGTCACAACTGGGATTGCTGAACATCCTGGCAGCAGGCAAGGTCTCACAGAACCCTGGGAAGTGGCCCGTGTGCAGGAGTAAAAAAAAAAAAGGCATCACTACTGAGCTGGTGCAGTCCTGCTTTTCCACCTTGGACTGTATGACGTTAGCCAAGCAACTTGTCCTCCTTGATCCTGTTGTGCTCTGGGGTCCTAAGACTCTTAGACTCCCTTGGATCAGAGTGACCGGGAGGCTCTGGTTTGCTAGTTTCTGTCTTTTCTTTAACTCCTTTTATCAAACATGGGCTATGGTGTTTGCTTAATATGGTATGTTCCTGGGCAAGCTTTTCACCCTGACTTTGAGGCTGTGAGGAAACCTGGGGGCAGCTTTGGTGTTATCCTCCTCTTCTTGGGAGAGAGAGAGAGAGAGAGAGAGACAGAGAGACAGAGAGACAGAGAGACAGAGAGACAGGAGATAATGTACTGAGGTGCAGGTGATGCTCGTGGCTCTTTTCTTACACGGGGACATTACTAGGCTCCTTAGTTCCTCTAATTACTAGGCTCCTTAGTTCCTTTGCTGCAGTTCCAGAATTAAAAGGCCTTATGTAGCCATGGTGCCCCAACCTGCCCCTCACAGTGAGAGTAAGTGAGACCAATAGGATCCTGGCCAATGGAAAAGACCAAGGGACTCTTAGTCAGAATCCCACTGTGGGGCCGGAAGAATCCAGCACACTTCCAGAGAGTGCTTTGGGAGACTCAGTGAGGACCATGGCTGAGTGGGTGCAAGTGTTTGCCTTCGTTTGTTCTGTGCTGACAGACTGGAAATTGGGAGGCAGGGCTGTTTGGGAGGGACATACGCAGGAAGGTATGGCTCAAGAAGGTTGGATGCTAGCTGGGAAGGGCTCAGGTTGGCAGCATTCATGCTGGCAGAAAAACCAGTGTGGGCCAAGGGCCACAAGCCAGAGTCTGAGGTCATAGGGTGGCCAGAACTGAACATCTCTCTTCAAGGATCGGTTCAAGGCAAGGGGTCTTTCTTTTCTGAAAGTGAGGCCCAGATATGGGTTCAGAATGGGGAGGGGCATGGATATGCAATTGTCATTGCTGTTCTGTCATTGTCATGTTGACCACCAGGAGGGTTAAGGGAATCCAGGCATTAGAGATGACACTATAGGACAGGCACAGTCCCTTCCCTTTATGAGGCTCGACTTTCAGGGAAGGAGATGGGGCTTCCTCTCTAAGAAACAGACGATGTTCACCAAAGCAGGAACTGCCATGAAGAGAAAGCCGAGGGATATAGAATAATGGTACAGAGAACAAGTTAGACATCAAGAGGGAAATGAGGCGTGGTCCTTGGGAAGGGTGAGAAGGAGGAAGGTGGTTGTCTCAGGCAATTTTCTGTTGCCATGACAGGATATCTAAGTGGGGGATTTGTAAAGAGGAGGGGTGGATTTGGCTCATGATTCTGGGGGCTGGGAAGTGTGGGATCAGGTGACCACATCTGGCCCATCATAATATGGTAGGAGAGGTGGTGGGGGACCCAAGAAGAGAGGGAGAGAGACAAGCAAGAGGGGCAGCTTTGACTTACAGCAGCCTGCTATTGTGGAGACTAACCCAGTCTCATGAGAAAGGTGTCAATCCACTTAATGACCTAGTGTCCTCTTAAAGCCCCACTTCTCTATACTGCCACAGTGACAAGCAAATTCTGATATGAGGAATTTTAGGGAGAAGGGGGACAAGATATATTCAGGTCATAGGAATGGAGCTCAAGGACAAGATCCTGAGCCCAAACCTCCTGCTGGCGATAGTGGAGCAGGTGGGGTGGTCCTCTCCACCTGGTTTGCCTCATGCTAACCTTGAGGACCGTGTGGAGCAGAGCAGAAGCTGTGGTAATGTGTGCATGGCCCCAGTGAAGCAAGTGAAGGCACCACATGCTGGCCAGAACCTGAGCTTTCTGGGCTCATCCTTCCAAAGAAATCACTCTCAGAGCTAAGTGTTCTGTCCACTTCCCAACACTTGGGCCTTTCCCTGGTGTTTCTTTCAGGTTACTGTTGCTGTGATAAGACACCATGACCAAAAGCAACTTGGGAGGAAAGGGTTTACTTCACTCACAGTTTCATCTAACAGTTCATTATCAAAAGCAGCGAGGGCAGGAACTCAAGCAGGGCAGGAACCTGGAGGCAGGAGCTGAGGCAGAGGCCATGGAGGGGTGCTGCTTACTGGCTTGCTTCCCCTGGTTTGCTCAGTCTGCTTTCTTAGAGAACCCAAGACTACTAGTCCAAGGGTGGCACCACCCAGAGTGGGCTGGGCCCTCCCTCATCAATCATTAATTAAGAAATGTCCTACGGCTTGTGTACAGCCAGATCTAATGGAGGCATTCCCTTAGCTGAGGCTTCTTCTTCCCTGATGACTCTAGTTTGTGTCAAGTTGACACAAAACGAGCCAGCACACCTGGCTTTACTGTGATGGACTCAGGTAGGACCTGGCCTTTTAAAATGCTGATTAAGGAGAAGTCAGATTTCACAAGTGACTTAGGAGAATACCAACTCATTTTTTTTCCATTTATTTATTGTGCCTGTCTCAGTGTGTACCTTGGCATCCCTGAGGAGATCAGAGGAGAACTTATGGGAGTCAGTTATCTCCTTTTACCCTGCGGATACCAGAGCGTATACTCAGAGTCTGGTTTGGTGGCACATGCCTTTATCGGTTGAACCATTTTGCTGGCTCCCAATCTATTATTTTAAAATGAAGAAACCTTAAAACATTTGGAGAGCAAAGGTAGAAATGGATTCAGCTTTTATCTGCCTGTTTTTATTAGATGATAAATGCACACATCACATGTGTACGTGTATGCACAGGCACACACACACACACACACACACACACACACACACACACACACCCCGACTTCTCAAGCTTCTGGAGCTCATCAGGCTGTTGCAATGGAATCTTTCCCCACATGCTTTGGCAGGAGAAAAGCATTCTTCCAGGTCCACAGCCTTGGAGGTCTTCCACAGCGGCACACAGCCCTTAATCCCATTGTGGAGGACAGGACGCTTTGTGCCTCTGGAGCCTGCTTAGTGGATAACTCAATTTTGAAACTGGACTCCATTTATAAGCGGTGACGCTATACCCCATGGAAATGCAGAATTCGATTAGACTCCGGCTGTATTATCTCTCATCTTCATGCAGCCTTCCTTCTGTTGCTTCAGCCATTCATTTTTCTTGGCTGAAGGCTCCCTGAGGTTTGTGGGGCAAACTTCCCACCAGGTGCCTAGGCTGCTGACCCTCAAGGCAGCCGTCTATGATGGAACCATGGCTTAAGGGGACAAGATCTTTTTGGTTCCGGNGGCTGGGGTACCCAGGACAATTGCAGATGTGTGATAAATGGTGATCCAAGTCATGGAGGTTCTGGATACTTTCAAATACTGGCTATCTGCACAGCCATACAGCGTGAGGCCACTCAGATTGTTTATTGGTAGCAAATACTATAGTAGAAAGTGCTAGAAATCCAGATGTGAGGATTTTTAAGTATAACCAGCATGGTTCATACAAAAATGCAAATGTGCTTTAGATAACACCCACATGGCTTGGCCAGAACTTTCTGGACTGTTCTGGAATTCACACTCACTTCCAAAATTCTAGGACTATTGAAGATTCTTTTTCTAGAACTCTCTGAAGGATTATATTTGTTCCACACTCCTCACTCTATAAACTATTTAGGTCAGCACGAACAGAAAAGCAGAAGCTGCTTTTAAATGGGGTCTAGAAGGATTCTGTGGCCTTATGGGGCTTAGAAGAAAAGAATGCCCTATTTAACCAGCAAGGCCCTCATGGCTTTAGGAGACTGAGAGGTGGCAGGTGTTATATGACAGGCTAGTTTTGCATCGGATCGTCCCAAGGTCTGCAAAGGTAACTTGTCAAATCATAAATAGGTGGTTGGGCATGAGGGCCCATGCCTTTAATCTTAGCATTCAGGGGGCAAGGATGCAGAGACAGGAAGATTTTTGTGAGTTTGAGGCCAGTCTCCTAACATAGCAAGGTCTAGAATAGCCAAGGCTACATAGAGAGCCCCTGTCTCCAAAACAAAAACAAAAACCTCCAAGGAAAAGAGTTTCACCAGAGCCTCATTCACCTGGAGAAGGGCAAACAACTCATGCTCCTCTGCCCTCTG
>LZPO01116987.1:471181-483394 GCA_001675575.1 Neotoma lepida | reverse complement strand
AATATTAGGGTCAAAATTCAAAACAGTTTCCTAGAAGTTTTATAGGAAGTCTTGAATTTATTGACTGGAAGGTAAATGACACAGTGGCGTCAGCAGGGAGAATGGGCAGGATAACGTGGGTATTTGACTTCTAAGAATCCTTAGGGCGTTCAATGTAACACCATCCCCCTAAAGAACCAGCCAAGCAGCCATCAGAGCTTCTCCCATAACTGCACAGGAAACCAGACTGCAAGGAAAGTTGAAAGAAGGGCTAGGCAAAGACTCCTGAAGGCCAGGCTGNGATGACTCACACCTTTAACCCCAGCACCCAGGAGGCAGAGGCAGGCAGATCTCTGTGAGTTCAAGCCCAGCCTGATCTACAAAGTGAGCTCCAGGACAGCCAGAGCTGTTACACAGAGAACCCCTGTCTGGAAAAACTAAACAAAAGACCCCTGAAACTCTCTTCTGGAATAGCAACAAGTGTACTGGCAAAAATCATCACAATCAATTCTTTTCAGAACTCTGGAAATTAACTGAGGGGTTCTCATCAAACAATTTAAGTAGCATTTAGTCAATAAAAAATAATGAAATACCAGTAAAAACAGTAAGCATGGTATTTTAACTAGATTCTTCCTATTTTTTTTTCCCCAGCTCCATGGGAGACTTGAAAGTGGAAGGCCTCATTGGTAGCTGAGGATGACAGAAGCCTTGAGCCCTCTGGTGCAGACAGGACAGGCTGGTGCTCCCTGTGAATCCCAGCTCTGGGGAACTGACTCTGGGAACAGCATGACAGCTCTCTGGAAGAGCTCCATTCGAGAAGATCTTCTCATTTAGCATGATTGGGAGATTAATCTGTGTGAGCACAAATATCCTGAGGGCATTTGTATAGTTCAGTGGTACGGAAAATAACCAACCAGACAGACAAACACCCCCCCAATAGAAAACAAAGCAACTACAACAAACAAACAAAACACTGAAAACTGGGCACAGAACTTGCTTAACGCTGCAGCTACCGACCAGTAGGAGTCGGCTCTAAAAGAGATGGCTCAAAAGCTTAAAAAGAAATTTTGGGGTTCGAGATCTGCCTTGGAGAAGCTCTAACCGATTCCTGGAATGCAGAAGGGAGATAGCTTGTGCAGGGTCAAGTTAACCTATGACTAACTTACAGGCAATGGGAGGTGCTTGCTGGAGCATTGACTATGTAATCCAATACACAAAAACTTTCTCAGCAAAGGATGGACTTAGTGGCACAAGGGATTGTAAGATACCTCTGTGTAATCACTAGCTGACCATTAATCCAAGGGACCTAAAGATACCTCTGTGTAGCCGTTAGCTGACAATTAAGCCAAGGAACCATTTCTGTGACTGCATATAACAAGGGATTAGGTCATTATTAGTTATAATTATCTAGTTTGACAAATATTAAGTGGTTTAGGAAAGTCACTAAACAAAACAAAAAGTCACAAAACAAAATACCCCCAACATAGCAACAATTATGACAAATACTAGAGAAGGATCATGTCTTNTTTTTAGAGCTGTCACTTTTACTTAAAGTGTCCAGTTTTCAATAAAAAATAATGAGAAGTGCAAATAAACAGGAGAATATGGCCCATTTGCAGAGAAAATATATGTATATGACAACTGGTCATGCTGTCCCCGAGGAAGCCTAGACATTGGACATGCTATCAAAGACTTGAGATCAACCTCCGTAAGCACGTGCAAAGAATGAAAGCAAATCACATTTAAAGAAGCAAAGCACAGGACAGCAATGCTGTCTCAGCAAGCAGCAGAGCTCAATGATGGGACACAAAGCTAAAGAGGGGATCGCATTGAAGTCTGAGGTTAAACAGTAAAAATGAAGAAGTGAAAAGTGTGGCCTTTTAGAATATGCACAGGAAAGGGTCTGTGAGTTAAAGCCAGTGTGAGGAGCAGGAAGGAGAGCAAGGACAGACAGACAGTTTCAGAGATCTGAACAAAGACTAGAAAGGGGCTGGAAGGATGTTTGAAGAAACAATTGCCATCCATCTCCCAAGTTTGACACAAAATATTGGATTTATATATTAAAAAAATACAGTAAACACTAGGTTAATTGAAAAGAAACAAAATCCTAAACNGACAGCAGAATCAAAATGGTCAAAGCCAGAGAGAGTCTTGAAAGTGGCATTAGAAAGATAAGCTACCATGTTCAAAAATGCTTCANTATGGTTAACTATGGCTTCCTGATGAAAACCCAGAGGACAGAAACCAAGGGATCTTACAGTCAAAGGGGAAAATGAAAAAGACCATTGTCCAGGAATCCTATGCCTAGAAAACCATATTTGAAAAAAAAAATCTAAGAGAAATATCTGGACAACAGAATATGAATGAATTCACCGTTAGCAGGCCTACCCTAGTATTTCGGAAGTCCTTCAAGCTGACATGAGCCAAACAGTAGAACTTACTTAACACTACAGCTACCTGAAGTGCCAGTATGAGCTGGAGGTAACAACAAGTTGACCAAAACACCTAAAAGAAGAAAAATGCAGGCAATGAGAGGCCATTAGATGGCAACTCTGATCCACGTGGGGAAATAAAGAACATGTAAGTGCCATTATATAATTAAATGTAAAGATGGTATAGTCGAATGTATTCTTATAGCTCTTTTTCTCCTCTGTCTGATTTAGAAGACAGCTTCCTAAATAAGAAACTCTAAAGTGGCGATGATGAACTTGCAGTGTCTTTTATTTGTTGATTTTCTTACTGATAAAGTTGAAAATTTTGATGACATCTAGTTTATCATTATTTTTCTATCGGAGTTACTATTTCTGTGTCTTTAAAAATTTTTTTTCTAGTCCAAGATTAAAGAGAGTCTATTTTAGCCAGGAGGTGGTGGTGCACACTTTTAATCCCAGCACTCAGGAGGCAGAGGCAGGCGGATCGCTATGAGTTTGAGGCCAGTCTGGTCTTCAGAGAGAGTTCCAGGACAGCCAAGGCAGAGGAACCATCTTGACATGCCCCCTCCCTCCACAAAAAAAGATAGTCTATGTTTTACTTTAGAAGTGCTTTGGTTTTGTTTAACCAGGTGATGTGGATAGGTTACTTCTTGGGGAANAGGGTGGGCAAGAAGGTCAACANTGANCCACAAGGTTTTGAAAATCTTATTGGAGAAATGGATTTCTCAGTGTGAGGGCACCCAACACTCTAGGAACTTGNGGNACATNGCANCACATAACTNTCCCNTCCCAGTGCTGAGGAGGGCCAGGGTTTTCCNTCCTCGGTTTCNCTCAGNNAGGGCTAGTGGGAGCCAGAGCGAATGCCATTTAGCCTTTCTTCTGGTCAAAGGAAGCCACTAGAGGGCACTGGGAGAGCAGGTTTCCAGGCCACCTTAGTGCCACTTCACCCAGAGATGTAGCTTGCACTGGGCCCTCCTGGCTGTCCAATGTGATGCTGTGGACACAGGGAGGCTTTATGAGTCATTACTGTCACACCGGAAGGCAGGGGAGGGTGACGTCATTATCTGCAAGAGGCCCTGTCTTTGTTCCTTTAGTGTCAACTTACTACGATAGGGAAAAGTTCAGGATGAGAAGCTTAGCAGCCAGAAACCAGAGGCAGCAGAGACAGGGTAACTGTGGGGAGGTGACAGTTCACTATGGCCAAACAACATGCTTCAGCAGCAAGGCATTCTGGGAACAGGAGAATTACTGAGTTTTGGAGAAGATGTGGCCACAAAATTGGGGCCCTAGGAGTTACTAAATGGTCTAGACAGGACTAAGGGGACCGTGTCTACTCAGCACTTTGTATCGGGCACCCNGGACATTCAGGACTGACAGACACTGACAGGAGTCTAGCTCACAGCGCATCACACAGATGGGCAAGCCCTAATTACCAAGCAGGTGGTCTTGGTATTCCATCAGATGGTAGCCCAAGGGCCAGGCCCAGAGCCAGGAATGGTCTGGCAGAGGGATAAGGAAAAACACAGGCCACTGAGGCATCAGGCAGGGCCCACCTTGACCTCCTGTTATGAAGAAGCCATGAAAGTGCCTGGAGCCTCAGGCTTAGACTTGGAGCTCACAGATGAATTTCAGATACTTAAGGTCTCAGTAGGAGCTATGACTACCAGGGCCTGCTCTTTACTGAGGGGACAGGAGTGCACAGGCTTGGGGGACCATCACATTTATAAGTGCTTCCTAGAATGAGGGTGATTAAGACTAGTCTCCTATAGAGTTGACCCAGGACCNCAAAGTGTTAGGCTGCAGGTATGGCAATGGCTTTAGCCCCAGGCTTCTGTTTGCAAGGTTGCCATACCATTGCCAGAATCTCTNTCAAGCCTAGGTGAAGGCACTCCCTTGCCTATCCCTGCCAGGGCTCCCAACCATCCGTGGGAACCCTCTGAGCCTCCACTCACTTCCCTGACATCTTCACTATCTTTGTAGGCTTGAACACACCCTTCCTTTATCGTGTCTGGGNCAGACCAGGTCCCTTCTGCTGTTTGCACTCTTTCTTCCCAGAAGGGAATGTTCTTTCCTGCCCTGCCTACCTGATGAGTNCTGAGTGAGCCTTTAACTGTGGAAACTTTACCTTGACATTTTACCAGTCTGGCCCAGCCCCAGTCTGGCACCACGTAGAATGCATAATTCGGGTAACAGTGAATAACTGACTGCAAATTCATCCCGCCTCTTTTATTTCTTGCCAAGAGGATCCTGATATTACCCAAGTAATCAACTTCCAGGAAGATAATCCTTCTGTGGCTGAAGAATAAACACTAGGTAGGCCAAGCCCAGCATTCCAGCTTTGCCGTCTCCCAGCATGACACCAGTGCTGAGTGCTCGATCTGGTCACTGCCNNCACACCTCCCTTGACTGGTTGACGGGTACAGCTTTCTCAAGGGGTTCCAACAGTGGCAGGCTCAGAAATAGGGTCTGGGGACAAAAGAGTTGAGAGCAGCCACTGTTGTCCCTTAGACCTGCCTCTGAACTATTGTTTAGTGGGGCTGGCTGAGGAGCTACAGAGACTCCCCAGAATGGGAGACCACAAAGGACTGACCCCCTTTAACACCTGTGAGACGCTTTGTCNTCGAATTCTGTACCCTTATTTGTTGTTCATTTGAAAACGTTCACTGAACNCCAGATGCAGGACGGACACAGTTGATGTTTTGAATCTGAATTGTCCCCAAAGGCTCACGTGTTAAATGCCTGGTCCTAAGTTGGTGGTGCCATTTTGGGAGGTTCTTGAAAGTTTAGAAAGTGGGGACTAGCTGGAAGAAGTAGGTCATAGGGGGCCTTTGGTGATATCTGGCCTCTTCTTCTCTCATTCTGCTTGCTATGATGCTATAACCTTCTCTGACATATGCTCCTACCACCGTGATGCTCTGCTCAAGTTCATGTGGACCTAATAGCCATGGACCAAAGCCATGGGCCCAAACACATCTTTTTATTTTAAGTTATTTACGTCAGCTATTTGATTATAGCAAACATAAAAGCAACTCGCTNAGACGCTGAATATTCAGAAATGAACAGGGCACAGTTCTTACCTTCACAACACTCAGTTTTTCTGAGAAAAATGGGATAGAACAGTAATACTGAGTAACAGGGCTTCCAGCAGGGCCATCTGCTACAGATTGCTTGAGCAGAAAGGAATTCCTAAAACGTTATTCGAAGTGGTCAGAAGTTCTTACAGGAAGAAAACTGTTTCAAATCACAGCCGTAGAACAGATTTGGGCTCAATTTTCTGGACCCTGCTCAGCCCTTGTTTGTTAGCTCATGCTGTAATGGAAGAGGAAGAATCCAGCTCCAAGGGAGTCAGTTACACACCTCCATGTCAGGCTGGAGTGGACCCCTGGATATGTTATCTCTCTGAGAGAGCTAAGAAGCAGGAAGACCAGGCCAGAGTCATGGCTAGGCTACAAGCAGAGAGGACCCATGGTCATAGAGAAACCAGAGCTGGGCTACAGCTCAAGTTGTAAAAACGGATTCTATTCCGGCCTTGTATGAAGGGAAGAGAGACCTCATACAGATCCTTCTTAGCTCTGGAGACAGTAGGAGTAAAGGGGAATTAGAGTCAAGGAGCAGGGTTAAGGGTCAGAGGAGACACAGGGGTAAAGGGAACTCTGACAAAAGCCACCAAACAGGATTCTTGCTAAAGACAGGTCAGAGTGTTCAAATGTCACCAGGGCNATGCTGGGGGAGATGGAGGGTTGCTGCTGTAGCTGGAATTGGAGAATCTCATGGATGGGCCTCAGAGAAGCTACAGGAGGCTGAAAAGTTTGGCTAAACAGAGAATCCTTGTCATAACTCCCTTTTCCTGTGCTGCAGCTCCGCTAAGTAGAGCCTAAAGTTTCTTTAGACCAGGTGTGTTTTTAAAANTCCCACATATAACAACTGCCNCCGTNTCCTTGGAATGGGATTGATCAATGTGGCCCAAAGGTTATTCCAACAAAATTATCTGGAGGGCTAAGGAGGGTATTGGTCACCTCCGTTTTCTTCTCTAGCCACCATCAGGGTCATGCACTAAATTATACCCAATGCAACCACCTGGCAGTGATCATGTGACCTCTCTTGTACTGACAGCATGNAGGGAAGAAGGAGACCTGTCNCTATACTGNNCCAGTGTCCTCTCCTATGAGACATGGCCNTTTGTTCTGTTTTGTGTGATTGTGTTAAAGCAGATTATTCTGTGAGGCNTGAATTTGNACATGATATTTCCTGGGCAGCCTCCACACNAAGTCTGTTTTGGGGTGGCCTCNGAGCAAATTGTGCACCCAGTGAGTTGCTGGTGGGTGTGAGATTGTAGTGCTGNGAAACCCTAATTCCTCCTGAACCACTTGNGTAGACAGTGACTCAGCACTGAANGGAAGTTGGACANAGGACTTTCTCTACTAAAAAGGAAGAAAAAAATGTCACCACCCAGGACAGTGTCCAGGTGACCCACCCTGCCACAGCTGTTAATACAGTGGCCATGCTTCAGCAATGTGGTGTTGCAGACTGAATGCTTGTGATTGAAGCTCCCCTACCCTCCTAGTNTGATGGCGTTTGAGATGGGGCCTTTGTAGGTGAGTAGGGCTAGATGGTTCCTCGTGCTAGGATTGGTGACATAAAAGCAGAAAGCATTGTTTTTCTCCGTAGGTGAGCACAAAGGACAGGGGATCGTATGGGGACATAGAGAGAAGACAGCCACCTGCAAGATGGGAAGACAGCCCCATTAGGAACGGATAGACCACACCTTGCCCTTAGGTTTTCCAGCACCCAGGGCAGTGAGGACAAAGTGTTGAGTTCTTTACAATGCTCACAGCTGAACATACAGCTGATGTTATGGGGGCACCAGTGCAGAGGATACATTGCACATAGCTTCCACCCTTCCTACCCCTGAAGCCTTCCCTGGGTCNTACAGCAACCCTACAACCTGGCATTGCAGTTTGAGGCCTGGCCCAGCAAGGCCTCTGAAGCTCACTCCAGCCCTATGAATGGCAGCCTCACATACGAGTAGACAGTGCTGCACACTGTGATGTGTTCTGAGAACACTAGTGATGAATTAAAACACAACCACCCACTGTTTGCCCCTTTTCCCATTGACGGATGAGGTCTGTGTCCCATTTCCTTGAAGATGGGGTGCCATGTGATATCTTTAATCAATAGGGCCTGGGGAAAATGCTGCCATACGACTCACAGAAGACAATGCAGTGTCTTCCTTGCCTACTGGGTGACTATGGTAACTTAAGCTAACAAAGAACTCCCTGACCCTGAGGCTACCATGCCAGGAAGGCTGTATGTAAGAGTTCTAGGGCACAGTGGAATGCAGTGTTCTGTGACTTGCCAGGCACCCTACACAGGTGCAGAAGTTTCTAGTCTTCTGCTCTACTTGCCTGACCTTTAGCTTTTCTCTGTGCCATCTCCAGATGTTTCAGAGTATAGATAAGACATTGTCACTATTCCATGGTTGAGTTCCTGACCTGTACAGTCTGGGAGCACCAGAAAGTTATGGTTTACACCCCTGGTTCAGGGTTGTCTGACATACAGGATCCTACCTGCATTGACAGGTAAGGAAAATAAGTGTACACAGAGAAAGTGACTAGGTCAGAGTTATGGAGCCGGCACAGCAGAGCCAGAGCCCATCCCCCATACTGAGCCCATACTTTTTCTATCCTGACCTCTCACTTCAGGAAGTGTCTTTACCCTTGGGGCCACTCTTTGGAGTTTGCAAACTAGAACATGTTCAGAGACCCTGGCTAAAATCAGGATCCAGGAGGGACAGTTGGAAGGACTACAGAATTTAGCTTTGGCATACTTCTTAGTGGAATATGTGGTCTGCTTCTGACAACCATTGTTGGCAAAGAACAAACATTTTGTACTTTGATGGAGCATGGCAAGCAGTGGGCACGATGGGGCAGACTTTGGCTTAGGTGGGAAGGGCTCTACAGACACAGGAAAAAGACAGGGCCATCCAAGACACCACTAAGTTCTCATCTTTGGATGCTGCCAAGTTCAGCAAGGGCCACCTTGGGGGCATGCATGCTGGAGAAGAGAGAAAAGCTCCCGCTAGCTTTACTGTCTGGCCTAGCCGGCCTAGCCCCGAGATACTGGAATTTGGGCCATAAACTAGCAAGGGAATGCAAACTATCATCATTTAGAAGTTCTGTCCCCAGAGCAACATTGGACACATGTCACTCCAAGTGTCCCCTTAGGGAAATGTCCACAGGTTCTCCCCCTAAAGCTGTTTCTCACTCTAATCACTGCTAAACTTCCACCAATAGAGCTGGGCAGCAGCTCAGAGGGTAAAGGGATCACTGTATAAGCACAAGGACTCACGTAAAAGTTGGGCATGGGTTCTATGTCTGTAACCTCATTACCGGGGAGTGGAGACAGGCAGGGCCCAGGAGCCCACCTGTCAGTAAGCTTAGTGGACACAGTGAGCTCCAGGTTCACTGAGAGACCCTGTCTCAAAAATGAGGTGGAGAGCCGGGCACTGTGGCCCACACCTTTAATCCCAGGCAGATCTCCGAGTTTGAGGCCAGCCTGGTCTGCAGAGCTACTTCTAGGACAGTGAGGACTACACAGAGAAACCCTGTCTCAAGAAACAAAACAACAAAAAATTAAGTTGAAAAAGAAACTGAAGAAGGCGATTTGGTGTTGATCTCTGGCTTCCCCAGTAAGCAAGCACACCCCCCATCCCAGTGCACGCACACACATCCTGTACAAATCCACAGACTTTTTGAAAGTACAAATATTTATGATTCTGAAAGCCCAATGAATATTAGGAAAAGTTCTCTCAGCTTCTTCAGACTTGGAGATCACAAGAGGAGGACAGGATTCATACCCAGGGTTAGGTGCCTTCCTAGTCTGCAAGCTTCACCATGGAGGGAACAAGTAGCTGATTTGGCCAAGGCCTGGACAAGCCTGAGACTCTCAGGCCACAGTGTACTCGGGTCAAGACTGGTTGATAGCCTAATCTAATTATTGTTATTAGGACGGTGTAAGAATTTTTGTCCATCAACAGCCTAACAATTTCTGGTCAATGAATGTTACAGACATCTCCAATGGCAGAGATATGGCTGTTTCTCAGTTCCCAAGGCTGTGTTTTCTAAAATAGCAGGGCTCTCCGACATTCCCACTGGCTGTCTGATGATGTAGCTCATCAGCTAAGACACCTGCTAGAAATCCATGTTCCTTGGCTCCTTCTCCAAAAACCCTAATTCAGTAGTTGCATCAGAGTCAAGGCATCTATGTAACCTGTACCCAGGAGCTTTTGTGGGAGGAAGGAATGACCCCCAAGCTCCTGCTCGTTTCTTCACGCTGATGTTTCTGTTTGGTCAGAGGTAATGCTAGGGTTGGCTTGGTGCAATACCTAGAACTCAGGGGAGAGATGGAAAGACGAACCTAGGCTGCTCTCTCCTTCTGGGTCAGAAGCATTGGGTGAAAAGCACTGTCAATTGGGAGACAGAGACTAAAAGCTGGATGAGGTGTTCCCCACCCCCACCCCACCCATGGTCAGGGCTGAAGCAGCAGGCCCTACGGCTCATACTTCTTGCCCTTGTTCTTTTGATGTCTTCAGGGGTCACTGCCCACAAGGTTCAGCAGGGCGTTCTTGTAGTCACCGCTGGTGTCACCCTGGAGGAAGGAGGCACATGTGGGTTAGAAAGGGGTGTTTGTGATGTTGGCCTTGCTCTTCTGTTACCTTGACTAAGAGTTGTGTTCCTTGGGTGGGGCCTGTAACTTCAAGGGTTTCTACACCACAGTTCTGTGTAATGCCTTCCCTCTTTCTTCCTCTCTCAGGCTATTCATTTGGTTCTCCTTTTAATTCTCTGTCTGGCTAAATGGGGNATGGTGGTGACTCACAGAGACTGAGCCACTCCTAAGCTCTTAGACAAGGAAGGCTTGTGGGTGGTTTCCTTCTAGAGTCAACTGCCCCAGGGTTCTTCCTAACATTTCCCTCAGGACCCAGGGGTACAAAGCCACTCACTTATTTAACATGACCCACATGTACTCAAGGCCCGCCAGTGCCCTTTAGGGAGCCATGCTGAAAGCAAGGAACCCAGAGTCACATCTAGATGTAGAGCATGGGGCAGAGAAAGCTTGGGTTTAGGTCCTGCAGGCTTGGGCCATGACTCTGTTAACACACACACAGCCTCCTTTCACCCCTCTGAGACTTGTTCTCTCATCTATAAAACGCTATTTGTGATGAGGCGCACCTTGTGAGTAACCTAGCAGCAGCACCGCTGGCCTGTGCTTAGTCTCCTGTCTCCTGACAAGTAGACTGTGAAGTCTAAAACACAACAAACAATAATTCCAACTCCTCTGTCTTACTGCCTGCCTCCCTGATACCATCCTGCCTGAAACCTCTTAAAGCAGTGTTTTTTAAATATACAGTTGTCCCTCAGTATCCACTGGAGAATGGTTCCAGGACCCCACGGATACCAAAGTATATACACCCAAGTCCTTGATAGGGAATGTCGCTGGCCTTGGCTATAAATTATGCACATCCTCCTGTACTGTAAACAATCTCTAGATTATTTATAATATCTAATGCAATGGAAATACTATGTAAGTAGTCATACCATATTGTTCAGGGAATAATGACAAGGAAAAAAAGTATGTATATGTTCAGTTCAGACACATCTTTTCCTGAATGGTTTTGGTTGTCTGAACCAGCAAATGCACAGGGCCAGTTATACGTAAACTAGGAGTTGCTTCTCAAATATAGTCAACAATCCACCCTGGTCGGAGAACTAGCCACTTGACTGAGCATCTAAGGAAGACTTAGGGATGGATATGCTTGCTGTGCTTTGACTTCTGNTAATGAAATTGTTAAGTTCTCAATTTGCATTAGTTTCCAGACAGGCTGTTGATTTCAGTCATAGCGGGGCGCCATCCTTCCATACTAAACACCTTGGGACTTTCACTACGTGGAATGTAGGTGAGTGNTCACAGGAGCCTCAGAGTTCCCTACTAGGACTCCTAAGATCTGGATTGAGGGGGAATTCTGATTTCTAAGGAACTACTTAATGTCATTGCTCCTTCANAAATGGCTCCTCTCACAAGGCTTTGGTATATCCTATAGTTCAAGTGCAAAGCCACTTTCTGGGACAAGGGTAGCCCTCCGAGCTCCTTTAGTCTCCACAAACTCCTCTGCTACACCCATAGTTACACTTCCCNCNTTCCTGGTCCCTGCATGTGCCACATGGTGACCAGTACAAGTGTGAGATGCCCACTGAGAAGGGATGGTCACCTGGGAGTCAGTTATAGCACCCCGTGTCTCAGGAATGTCTGTGCCACAAGCTGGCAGTAAAGCGGGGACCTGTGTCTTACCATGATCATGCTGCTGAGAGTCTGGCCATACATCTTCTGGAACTGACACTTGATAAGGTTTAAATCAATCTCACTCCTTGAGACGATGTTTCTTATCAGCGTCCCATCACGTGTCCCTGCTCCCTGGATAAGACAGTGACAATCAACCACCATCTCGCACATTTCCTATCTACCTCTGTAACGATGGACAAACTGTGTGGGGATTTATAAAGGGCTAGAAGTGTAGGAATGGGCCTCTGCTTCAATGGGGAGAAACCCAAGAGGGAGCCTTGGATGACACAGTTTTTTTTCTTTTCAGAATTTTTTTCTTTGGTGGTGCTAGTGATTGAACCCAAGGACTTGTGCATGCTAGGCAAGTGCTCTAGCACTGAACTGCATCTACAGCCCATGACAAAGGGCTTCTTTTTCTCATCTCCTCACTCACTGGCTGTGCCTTTTCTTCTTAGAAGCCCAATGC
>LZPO01116987.1:442078-459287 GCA_001675575.1 Neotoma lepida | reverse complement strand
TTCAGCTTCCCTACCAGGACTTGGCCTAGCAGTTTCAGCCTTTACTTTTTCTGCCCCCAACATTGTGCAGGGACCCACCTCCCCAGATTATTCTCACTTACCCAAGCTTTCCACCAGGCCATCCTGTTTGCCTCACAGACGCTTTTCCCAGAGAGATGAAGATTCACTAGTTGATCTCTACTCAGCGAGTAGACACTTCTACTCCCCGGACAGTAGGTGTGGTTGTGTACACAGGCCCAGGCCCCACCCAGCTCCCCCTCCCTGCCACCTCAGGCATGGCTTGGCTCTGGGCCCCTCCTGTGGCTCCCAGGCCCCACCCAGGCACTGCCTGGGCCTGCCCTCAGGATCACATCACTTGCTGCAAGTGTTTGGGCTGTGGCTGCCACACAGCTTGGAAACTCTGAGGTAGCCTTTGAAAGGCAACTTGGTAAACACGGCTGTTGCTTCTTACAGTGTGGCTAGAGCTCAGTCACAGGAAAAAGGAATCCCACATGCAAGCCTTCCATTTATTGCCGTCTGTACATAATTAACAGCAGTGAGTTCANCGCAGGACAAGAAGACAGTGGCCTCCCATTCACCGGGGTGCACTGTGTTTAAATCTCTCTTCAACCACCCTGTAATGTGTTCCCCTTGAATCATTATCACAGTCCTAGGAAGCAGGTATGGGTTCCGTGTGCTAGAGGAGGAAGCATCCCCATGCACCTAGATAATTTGCTCAAATGGCAGGTCCTGTGAGAGGAGAGTCACCGTCTGCCAGCTCTCATAGGCTTGGGAGGCTGCCGCAACCCACTGGGGGCCTAGGATATGCTAGTTGCCAAGGAGAAGGACGACTGTTCCCAACAAGAGGCTCATTCTGGGGACTTNCCTAATCTTCTAAGAATGTTCCTCAGCACGGCTCTCCCTATGCCACCCACTCTTAACCTAGCTCGTTCCTACCTATCTTCCATTGTGAAGTCGCTGCCTCTGGGAGCATCACCCAGTTCCAGGAAGGCTCCTATAGAGCTCTCAGCCCTCATGAACACAGTTCCAGGGTGACTTCAAATCCAAGGAAACCTTGCAGAATGGCCCCATGGTGTGAAATGGTCAAGGTCCCTACCCCCGACTCCAGTGCTCTGTGCTCTGCACGCAGAGTCTTCAGCCTGTTCCTTCTTGTGGCGTGGGTAGGGATGGACCCTGGCTGGCAAGCAAAGGGGAGGGCGGGGGGCAACTATGCCCTAGGAAGGCAGCTACTGGGAAAACTGGAGAGGCCTTGGGCAACAGCACTGTGAAATGCTGCCAAAGGAAGAAGGCTCCTGTTGCCTCTGCACCACAGGGTGATGGAAGACCCATTCCAGGCCTTTGGAAGCTTGGATTCCCCTGCATTTTTAGGGTTGGTACATACTCATGCTTGTGTGCACTGAGATGCTTCCTTCCATCCAGGGACATGCACGTGAGTTTCTGGAGCCAGTGATTCTGGAACCAGAAGAGTCTGGCCAAAGTCTGGCAGTACAGGTGACTGAGATAGGTAGAGGGTCCTTGGATGAAATGCCAGCCTCTGTAGGGACTTCTGGGCTCAACCATCCCATCCATGTATCATCTACAAAGCTTCATGTCACCATATGCCTCTGGCATGATGCCACACCCGTTATCTACCCAATGTGTGCCCACATTCTTCCTTCACTGGGCATTGGAATCACACAGAACTTGAGAGATTAAGTACACTAGATAGGGTCTTCATAGAGGAATTCACTGTACCCTGTGTTTCCCATCACTTAAGGAGACCCTGGTGGGGGGAAATCACACAAGAAAATGATGACAGAAACTTGCCTGGGGGAAGGGGTGCTCAGCAAACCCAGACCCTAATCCAACTGAGTGCTGTGGGTCCCCAGATATACTCTACNTGTCATCCATGTCTCAAAGTTCAGAGTGATGCTTTTGGTTGCATTCTAGACACTGAACTGAGTACATGGTACAGGCTTGTGCACCTCTAGCCCTGGAAGGAGCATAAATAGCCCTGCATACTAGAGGTGAAAGTCTAGAGCAGTGATCTCAACCATCCTAACACTGGGACCCTTTAATACAGTTCCTCATGCTGTGGTGACCCTGACCATAAAATTATTTTTGTTGCTACTTCAGAACTATAATCCTGCTGCTGTTATGAATCATAATGTAAATATTTCTGAAGCTAGAGGTTTGCCAGAGGGGTTGTGACCCACAGGTTGAGAACCGCTGGCGTAGAGGTAAGCACAGGATTTAGTTTGAGTGAAGGGCAGGAAGTCTGTTAGCTTGGGACCTGAGGTACTGGGAAAGGCTGTACAGAAAAAAAAAAAAAGATTTTCCACTGGGTCATGCAGGGTCGTAGGAGCTGGCTATGCNGAAGGGGGCTAAAGGAGGCCTTGGCACAGTGCTCGTGTACGAATGAAGCATGCGTGCAAAGGGTCAGAGCATGTGTGAGTGTAGAGAGGAAGCTTGTGCCTTGGAGCTCATTATCATTCACACAAACGTCAAGCAGAGGAGGGAGAGGCATGCACAAGCTTGCAGTTTGGAAGGGAGTAGCCTGTTGCGGTTGAAAATGGCCGGGAAGTGCAGAGAAGACAAGCAGGTGGAATTTGGGCCTGGGTGAGGCTCACAGACTAACAAAGGGTATCTGAGATGATGAGTACTCAGCTGTGTACTCCCCGGGCCCACCCGACTGGTGGGAAACGCAGGGCACTGGTAGGAAGTGCATGGTACAACGTGTTCCTCTGTGAAGGCCTGGCTCAGGGTGCTTAGATGGTCTGCCAAACCTAGTCTGACTGTAGTTTAAATGATATGACTATAGTTTAAATGATATGACTGTAGTTTAAATGAGATAAGGAACACCAGGTTGCAGAGGGTTAAAGGGCAGTGGTTAGAATAGTCATGTGGTGTAAATGAAGCTGCCCAGCCCTACTGTTGGTTAGAGATGAGTGGCCTAGCATGTCACATTTGAGGGAGCACCTACGTGGTCTCAGAGCATAGACCCACTTGGAGCCCAGCAATGGCATCTGCAGCGTGAGTGGAGCACTTTTTGGCCTCTGCTCAGCATGTCCTTCAGCATCCCCCCATCCCAGGCCTCCTGGGATTTAAACCCCCTGGGTCTCCTCATCATAGCAGGCACNGCTATGGGTTTTTCCACTGTTTGCTCTGGCCAGCAAGGCAAGTACACCCANCTTGTGGGGTTATGTTCTGTTTGGGCATCTTCCCGTCATCTCTGACCACTGAGAGTGCAGAGCTGCCACACACCGAAGTCTCTNATCTGCTCCTCAGGTGCCTCCACAGGCCAAGTGGGTTTCCAGGGCTGCGCANGGCAGCCCTCCCTCTTTCCAGCTCCATTTAGCCACGTTTAGTTTCCAAGTCAATTTGCTTTCAAAGCGTTGCTTTCATTCTTTTCAAATTCTGCCTTTTCCAGACTGTTCTGTCCTCTCTCTTTTCTTGGCTTCTCACCTCATCACTTCTTTAAATGTCTTAAAACTTGTTTATTGGAGCAAGCATAATTCTGTCATCAACACACAGAGCTAGAAGCAGGAAAAACTCTGAACACTGTACTAGTGCATGACTGGCACTAGATTTTAACCTCTTGGCTTCCTGTATTTTGTTTCTTGACTCTCCTTGTTGAGATGCTGAGGACTCCCCCCTCCTGGATCCTCTTCTGCAGGAAGATTTTCCCAGAGAGCCCTAGTACTCTGGGTGGGCAAGGTGTCTCCAGAAGGAGTTTTGCTGAAACTCTATCAGCTGCAATGAGCTGTAATGTTCGTTGTTTATTGCAGACTGGGAGCAGTGATTTCCCACAGAGTCCACAGCAGGAGGCCTTCTGAGCTATGCCCTGGGCAGAGGATGAGGTTTTTGGTTTTGTTTTAGGAGGTTAAGATTGGGATAGGGTTAGCCCTCCCTAGCTTTGGCTTGTAAGGGTGCAGATTCCAACTCTCAAGTCTGGCAGGAAGCATTTTATTCCTTTAGGCAGAAGCCCTGTCCTTTTCTATTTTTACTTTTTGAGGCAGGATCTCTCTACATAGCCCTGGCTGTCCTGGAACTCACTATATAGACCAGGCTGGCCTAGAACTCACAAAGGTCCACCTGCCCCTGCCTCCTGAGTCCTGGGATTAAAGGTGTGCACCATCACACCTGGCTTGTCCTTAATTCTTTAAACAGCCATTCAATAATTTTGCTTCAAGTTTCTTTCATTATAATATTTCTTACAAATTTTCTGACACTTGGAAAACTGATCTCTTGCTTTTAGCTAAGTTTGCATTGGTGAGTTGTGCTCGGCGTGGAGACTTTGGCTAAGTCGATAAGCATGAGCCTGTGTGAGTGGTTGGTAAGCAAACATCTCTNTTTTTTTTTCTCCACTGTTAGTCTTCAGTAGCCCAGGAAAGGCACAGAAAAGACAAACAGTTGCCTCCATCCACCTGGATCCGGAGTTTTTAACCTGAAGAGAGACACAAGAAAAGGACTCAGAGACAGGTATGGTGGCTCGGGGAGCTGAGACAGGAGGGTTATCATGGGATTGAGGTAGCCTGGGCTATATAGTGAGTTCCAGGTCAACTGAGGCTACAGAATGATTGTTGTAAAATAAGATGAGAAAAGGGTGTTGGGGAAAAATCCGAAACATGTAGCGTGTTGGAATAAGAATGGGCCATGAGCCTGGCTCAGGGGTGGCACTGGAGAGAAAATGCAGGTGTGGCTGAGGGTTAAAATAAACTTAAATTATGGGATGGGAGTATGTATTTAAAGAGCGTACAAATCGGAAGGTTCCATGGAGCCGATAAGAGCATATCTGAGCTGTGTGTTTAGCAGATGGCCAGGTTGGGAGGGCTGGGGAGGAAGACAACAGAAGGAATGGTTCAAGACCACCACACCGGATGGGTTTTCACAGGTGTTGAGGCACCATGAATACTACCTGGCTTGTTTGAGATGCAGTGGGTGTGTGAGTCAAGTGTTCAAGTCTCCCGTGACAGAAAGAGATGAAAGATGTTGGGAGAAAGGGAGGGGCAGACCTCTTTGATGGACACTTGATTGTGTAGGGTCCAGAGCTCCAATTTGTCAGCCCCACAGAGAGGATGGAGCNGACTGGCTGGCTCAGGGCTGGTGGGTCCCAGCTGTGACTCTGCTGTTCGGAGTAGGAAGTGTGTGTTTGGTTGGGGGCTGTGTGGCTTGGGGTTGCACTGTGGACTTAGCGTGATGCAGGGTGCTGCTCCAGGCATCTCCAGACTCTCGACTTTTTAAAGAAACATCTCTAGAAAGGGGAAAGTAGTTCTAACCATTAGAAATGTAGTACGAAACCAGCTAAAAGATGGAACAAAAGTCTGTGTTGTAGTTTGTCACTGGAATTTGGAGAGTGGCTTAGTGGACAAATGTAAGCTCTGANCGCCACCTTCTGGAAGAGTGTAGCATTACCACCGGCTCCCTCACCCTCATTCCCCAGATCTCAGAAGATGATGCCTGGGCNTAACAGGAAGAAGGTGCCTGGGCACAGAAGGAAGAAGGTGTGAGGTTGCCAAGGCAGGATAGCTCTAGGCAGGAGTGTGGGGCAGACAGGTTATTCTCAGTCCCCTCTGTCCCCAGGGCAAAGCTTCCAAAGATACAGCCTCTGAGTTCCTTTTCTGAGGTGCTCAACTTACCCTCAGATAACAGCAAAACAGGGAAGTAAGTTGCAGGAATTTTAGTCACAAGGAATTACATCTCTGAGTTTGAGACTCCTGAGTTAATTCCAGGCTCCTGAGCCAAACTTGACCTTCTAGCCTTGATGTCCTTGTCATTCCCAAACTGTCACAGGGTCACTACTCCCTCATCTGTCCAAGGGCTGATATGCCTCCTTTCACAACCTTGCAGCCTGGCCTGAGCTGCTGGGCCCCAAGCCACTATGACGTCATATGTTTGTCATGTGACAGAAAGCTGATGGATGCAGTTTGGGCTGAGATGTCTGACTTCCAGAGAAAGCTCTGCTGTCATGGTACTGGTCTGAGGTACTCAGTCAAGGCAGCTCAGGAAAGCCAGTGCAGCAATGATGCTGTCAACACCATAGACCCATATTTCTTTTTCTTTTTTAATTGAAAATTTTTCATACAATTTATTTTTTATCATATTTCCCCCTCCTCCATTTCTTACCAGATCCTCCCCACTTCCTTACCCACTCAATTTCATGTTTCTTTTTCTCTCTATTTCCTTAAACAGACAAAACAAAAACTGAAGAAACACATACACACACACACCACACACACACACACACACAAACACACATGCATGCACAAACACATAAACAGAAATAAAAACAAACAAACAAAAGACCAATAAGATAAAAATATGTCAAACAAAGCAAAATGATACCATATACATACCAAGTACAAAAACACTATTGAGTATGTTTTTCGTTTGCTAAGTACTCCTGGGCATGTAGCCTGCCTCAAAGTGTGTTAATACACATAGTGAGACTTCATTGGAGAAAAGCTATTTTTCCTTTGCCAGTGGTTATCAATTACAGATATCATTTAGTTAGAGATGGGAGCCCATGTCCACTTGTCCCTTCCAGTGCTGGGCCCCTGTCTGGTTGAACTTGTCCAGGTCTTGTTTATTCTGCCACAGTCTCTGTGAGGTGAGTTCACACAGCTCCTGTTTCTTGAATGTACTCGGTGGAACTCTCTCAGGCTCCCNATTGCCTGTGCCAAGTCCTATTCGTGGAGGCTCGGGTTGTAGGGTGGAGGCGGCAGGCAGGTGTGGGGCTCTGAGGCAGGAGAGGCTACGCTGGTGTCGGTACACACTGATGGCCTCTTTTCTGCCCACACAGCCCTCAGCTTCCTGGGAATCACAAGAAAGGTGGGTGGAGATGTATGAAGTATGTGTAGCAGCAAGGCTCACTTACGGGGAAACTGTGGGGCAGGTTCCTCACCACGTTGAAGACCACTTTAGGGACACCTGCTCAGTCTGTGGCCACATCCTTAAAAACCACCCCCACTCCCATGGGTGTTCTCTAGCTTGACAAGGGTGATACACACCTNCGANCTGGGAGCACATTCTGAAGTGACCTGTGGAGTTTTAGCAAGCTTTCTGTTTTAGCTAAGAGAGTCAAGATAGGAATAGAGTTCTTCATAATTCGAGATACTTTTCATCTGGGGACCCTTCTCCATGGCAGAAGGCACCAGCCAGCAGTCACGGTTGCCCTTATGTTACCCAGTGTCCAGCCTGCATGGATACTTCAGTTTCAGCCAGGTGGGAGTGGTCTCCGGGTCTGGTCACTACTTAGCTACCCTATGATATTAAAATGTAATGACCTCTCTGTGATCCCTGACTTCTACCTACCTCCTCTCCCTGTACCACCCCACTATTCAGAGACACTGCCACCTTTTAGAAGCTTCAGTCCTGAAAGATGGAGGGAGGTGACCCCAGGCCCCTTGGTTTCTATTGGGTCTGATCATTCTGGCAGCTATACTAAACTATCATAAACTGCGTGGCTTACAAATAGGAATTTACTGCTCACAGCTCGGGAGGGTGAAGTCTAAGGCTGAGGCAGACTAGTGTCTGGCGAGTCAGTTCTGTANCTCTTTTGTAGGGCCTCTGGCTGTGTTCTCATACGACAGATGGACCCTTAGGCCATGAATCCCACTGATGGGACTCTGCGCTCAGGACCTAGTCACCCTCTATGGCCTCACNCCACGCTGTATTTTAGGGGGGTAGGACACATTCAGAGCTCATTGTAAGCTGGCTGAACTTACTGTTTCCTCTCTCTCCTCCCCAGTGCAGACACTGGACTTCTCCCTCTCTGTGACCTTACGAGCCAGTCATGTTACTGTTAGCGTTCTCTTTTTTATACACCCTATGCTGACCCACACTTCTGCTTCTCTGGAGAATCCTAACCAATAACATGACAGACACCTCACTGCTTGCCTGCTTGGAATGTGAAGTAGAGAACAGACCTCTCCATTCTGGGTCGATTGTGGTGCAGAGATAGAGGGATGGGGGCAACAGTACCAAGACCTCAGCTGTGTGTGAACGCGAGCTCCCGTTGAGTGGGAAGGTATATGTGTGCAGTGTGCTTGTAGAGGGACACTATGCTGTCACTGCTAGGAGTGTGAGGGACACTCCTGGCTTCAAGGAGCCCAAACAGGGGTCCAGGATGAGAGATTATGTAAAGCAGTGAGGAGGTCCTGAGNAATACAGNCCAGGAAGAANCCTCTACCCTTGGGGACAAGGGCAAAGTCCCCAGGATGCAGGCAGCTTCTCTGCACTGACTCTGGGTCCTTCCACTTGAAGGCTATAATCAGACCTCAGGAGAGCACTCATAAGTACTCAGAGCAGAAGATCATTTCCTCCATTGAGAGGGAGGCAATAGCCAATCTCACAAAACACTGGCGAGGATGCCATGACTTACTGGTGGTGCCTGGGACACATAGGCAGACTAAGGACAAAGCTAGGTAGACAGACACCCCTAGGTTCTGCTATGGCATNCCCTAGCTTCNAGGCTGAGGGTCAAGCATTGAGAAAGGGCCTCCTATAAANCAAGGCCACATCTGCACTCTGGAGGTTCTANCTGTACCACTTTGACAAGAAGTGANGACCTCTGACTGCTAAGGGTGGGNCCCCGCAAGGTAGTAACAGAACCCTGGGCTACAGGCAGAAGGCCTGGTCACTAAGGCCCAACCCAGCCTGCTGTGCTCCCACTGGACCTGTCACAGTCTTGATGCAGCACAGGTCTTTGGCAATGGGAGAGGGTCAGGGGTACCTGAGTTCATACCTTGTCACCAGCAACCTCTGTTCCAATTTGTCCTTACTCTTCCCATAGGAGATGTTTGATTGACAGTAGAAAACAGCTGCCAGAAACAGGAGAGGACTGGAAGGGTGGGAGGGGCTCAGGTCCCATATGGGTAAAAGATGGGACTCAGGTACNCAGCCCAAGTTGTGACAGTCAAGGGCAATACAAGACAGNAAAGCTGGGATATAGATAGAGAAGGAACATTGAGCGAGTGCTTTGGAGATCAAAGTTATGCAACAAAGAAAAAGCCCACAAAAATCCCTTTACACAACATAAGGCATTCCAGCTCAGCTTTAGTTTTGGAAACACGGATGATGGTACAACCATCATTATTCACTGGCTCAATCAATACCAGTTACAAGCCAAGGTGTGACATATTTCCACCCATATTTGCGTTAGAGAAATTCAATTACAATGCCTGAGTATAACCTCCAGGGAAATGTGGAGTGTAGAAGTCTGCCATTTAATTAACTATCAACATTTTGGACAACTGAATAGCCTGTGTCATGGCCTCCCTGGGGAGTCTCCAGAGGACCCTGGGGCCCCTTGTTGGGTCATCATGCTGGTATNCCTGGTCCCTGTGGGATCACATTGACATGGTTCACATGTTGGGTGGCTAAACACTGTAACACTCAGCCCTATTGAAGCCTGATTCAAAGGACATGCGGGTGAGGTTTACCTGACCCAGTAAAGTTTGGTGGCTCTCTTGGGTGGGGGGAGTACATGGCATATCTAGAAAGAGAAGTCTTGCTTCCAGAAGGAGCTTTATTTCTTCCTAGGACTCATTGAAAATTCGAGGATCCAGGAGATGGAAACGGGGACCATGTAATCCAGATGAAAAGTTCAAGGAAAACTTGCAAAAACTTAGGGAAAGAGAACTCGGGATGGGAGTTAAGGACTGGGAGGGGCAATTTCACAGAGACACCTTCGAGGACGAGCCCATTCATCCCAGCCTTTGCAAATAGATGAAGACAGACTTGTAGGAAGTGGAACCAGTGGGCTTTGCCTGGTAAATGCAGCATAATCTCACCTCAGANGGTAAGTGTCTCCCTAGATATGGAGTGTGCTGATCAGCAACAAATCAGAGCTTTCTCACTACAATCTAAGACCTGGCACATGTGTCCAATGCAATAAACAAACACCTCTTAAACTTAGAATTTTTGTCTTTTAGAGGATGGGCGATCAGGGTAGGTGTGACAAAGGGATTCTAAAGATTGGCGGGTATGGGGAGTGAGCAGAGGTAGCATCCTGGAGGGAGATGAGGTACACCTGGTTGAGCATGGGGACTGTGAGTAGTTGATAGTGTAGTACTTCTGATTTGGTGGGCATATCTTTGAGCACAGAGTCTGTGTAACAGGGACACAGTCTCTGCTAGTTCCGAGGCAGATCTTTGGGCTGCAGGAAGCCTGTGGGATGCTGAAACACTCCCCACTGGGTTGAAGAACGATCCTTGAGGTACATGGTGCTTGTGTGAGATAACAGTTCCTATTGGGACCAAGGCAAATCTTTGGGCTGCAGGAGGCCTGTGAGCAGCTGGGATTCACGACAGTGAAGTTGGCGCATCTCCCCTGCAGGAAGGAGAAAAACAGAAGGTCACAGAGATGTCACTGGAATTAGGCCAGAAGGCTGAAGTTGCCTGACTTAAGGTGGTGGAGTCAGGACACATCAGGATTCAGCTGGCCTTGTTGATGCTCCTTTGAATCAAATCTAATCACAATCAACATGGAGTCACTTGTGTCAAGTCCTAATATAAACCAAGATTAAAATAGGGAAAGTTGATTATTTATGAAGGATGAAATTTTATTCATATAGGAAAACTATCACAAAATACTGCTAGGACCACACTGCCCAAAGATCACCACAAAGTTTTTACATTAATGGCTGTACATACACAGTAACTCCATAGCAACCCATAGCCTAGATGCCTAAAGATACATTGCCTCTTAAATCCCTTACAAAAATACATCTATAAGGACATCTACCCATTAATGATCAAAGATGTGGGCTGGTGCCATTGTCACCTTGTTCNTGATCCTTTAATATTCTTTTATGATTCCTTGTGGCCAAAGGTTACTGTCTCAAAGTAACCTGTGTGAACCTTCTAATTTTGCCTTCAAAGTTTCCCTTTATTCTTTTAATACATACACAGCCCACTCTGGAATGTGGGATCCTCATTGCAATGCCCCAATACTCACAAGTAAATCATTATTTTTGGAGAGTTTCTCTGATTGTTGATTAGGTTGGTATCAGAAAAGTCCCTTTTACCTTAGATGTTTTAAATAAGTTGCCTTAAAGAACCTGGCAACTGCCTCAGGACTGTGAATGGTTTTCTATAAACCATTTCTAGTATTATCACAAGTATCTTTCTGGTTTCTGTGAACTTAAAGTATGTCTGCAAGGTCCTCAAAGGACCTCATGATTGTTTCTCTTGGCTTTACAGGTCTAATTATTTTGCTTCCTCTGCATAGTTAAGATGCTGTGGAAATTCTTATTTCCATTTTGGTTTGTTTACATGTGTCTGTAAATAATTGGGCTCTTTCATATCTTGTTTATTTGTGAACTTCAAGAACAAAAAAGAACATTCTAAATGTTGGGCATTAAGTAGTCACTTTAAGACCCATGAGATATGAGTATTCCTAAACACTTTGCATATATCACACTTTATACTACAACATGTACTGTCCAAATGTTTCCATTGATTACCCTGATACCATGACACCTGGGACAGAGCCTGGATACAGAAGGGTCAGTTCACAACCTGGCTGTACCTCTCAACAACCTTGCCATGCTGAGCCCCAAACTAAATGCCAGTGCCTCAGTTTCCACAGCTGTGAAGACAGCAGGACAGAGGAAGAGGCAGCCATACAACAAAAAGTCTGGAGCTGGCCTGAAGGGTGCTGCACTGGCTGACTCCTGACCATGACCGTTGAAAAATTTCTTGACTTCGCAGAGTCTCTACTTTCCTTCCAACAGTAGAGTTAGCGGTTTGGTTAATCNTTAGCTTATGGGAAGTCCTTAGACATGTCTGTCTAAATGGAAGTTATAGTTTCTCTGAGGCAGTTGTGAGAATGAAATGAGGTCCAGGCTCCAAGCAGCTCCTGTTGAGGGAGCCTAGAAAGATGAATGGGGTTGGGGACATCCTATCATTATTGTAGACACTCTGTNCAGGAGGACAGGGTCAGATTTCCTATCCTGAGCCTGTTTCCCAGCAGCTTAACAGGCACAGAGATAAAGCACGGACTGAAGAGAACTCAGACCTCAGTGGGTTTGGCTCAAGGTTCACAAACTGGACTGGATTTTATAAGTATTTATAAAGGAGATGGTGCCTACTGGACAAATCCCTTNGGGAAGTCGAAGGCCATGGGGCAGACATTCATTTCGTGAAAATTCAAAGCGAACAAAACCATTTACTTCTGCTACAAAAATGTCCAGGTTTGTGGTAAACCAAAACTTCTAAGTAGTTTCCTGGGTTATGATTAGTGGAGATGTAAAAGTGTATGAAGTAGCTGGAACAAACAAGCAACTAGNTGGTGCTCTAGGAAGCATCCCCTCCCAAGTTCAAGATGAGGCCCCCTCTGCACAGGTTGACTAACTTCTGAGACCCCCTTTGAGTCCTCATGCCTGCACGCCATTCCCCCCAGGATCAGGAGCTTAGAAACAGCCTTCCCCACTGGGTGGCACAGGGAGGGAAGGAGAGGCACAGCCAGTTCCGCCAGGATCTTATCCCTATTGCCTTTGTTGCCTACCAAAAATGAGGGCCTGAGTGAGGCTTTGCCTGAAGGGGCCTTCAGGAAGGGTGGCATGGAACACGCAAGTGGCCTGTAGTGGAAGATGGCGTGAGCAGGATCCCTGACTGCTGCCTCCACTCCCTGCTGCTAGGCTGAGGTTAAGTCCCCCAGAATGTTCTTAAGTGGCTTCCCTCTTAGACAGTTCTTCCTTGCTTAGGCAGGTGGAGCAGCCCAGAGTGCCTTCATGCAGGAACCTGTCTGAACTTNCCAAGTGAGCTGGGCTAGTGTCTGGTTCTACATATGCAAGCTGAGTGCTATAGGCTGCCTGTCCTGTAGGAAGCCTTAGGTCCCAGCTGAAGCCCTCCTGAATCTGTCCCTAAACAGTTCCCAGCTGACACCTTTATTTGTCCCTGCAGAGGGTGGAGCAGTGGGCATCTTACTTTGTGCCTGGAAGGGAGCTACAGGTGCTAGCGGACACTCACTTAATTTTGTACCCTGCAAAAGTACAGGGGACTTCAGGCCCCACTTGACACTTATTCATAGTAAACCCTGAAGGGAGCAGTCCCAGCTAAACCCCACATTTCTCAGTGCATGGCTCACATTAAACTGTGCAGTCATAACACTGAGAGTTAAAACATAAAAGCAGTGGCTGTTCTGTGCCTCAGAGTTTCCCTGTATCTGGCTCACCTGGACCTTGGGATGACACCACATCACTGGCATCTGGTGGCAGCTTGGTTGAAAGTAGTTGTAGCATGTGTCCAGGTTTCCCTGAAAAGCAGATGTGACCATGAGCAAGCAGAGGGCATGGGAGCTGCCCCCCCAAAGACACTGAGGTTCACATTACCTAGAACTCTGTCAACATGGACACAAGAAGACAAAACCCATCCTCTCCTAAGAGGGACCAGTCTAAAGACTTGGGTGTCTGTAGTGGTCACTGTGGAACACATAGTATTTAGAACAATCTGGGACAAAACAGTGTTTCAAGTGGGAAGAGATGTCAGGCGTTCTGGAGGAGTACAGAAGTTTGAGGGGTGTGTGGTGGCAAGCCGAGGCCTCCAAGGGAGCAATGGGTTTTGTGAAGGTACTGGGTAGAAGGCCTGGGAAGAGCAGAACTTGGGCCACACAGGTCAGACAGGGAAGAGGCCCATGTCTCCATCAGGGTCAGCTGCCATGGGCCTAGGTAGAGTAAAGGAAGGTGGGGAGGCCAGAAGAACCCTGGGCCTAATTGTAGTGAACCGAATGGTCTTAGCCCTGCAGCTCAGAGCCCGTGGGCCCTGTGGAGTGAGGGGTGGAGGCCAGATCAATGGCAGTGACCATTTTCCTCTCAGGAGACCTGTGTTGGGTTCTTTGTAGCTCTCAGGCAGGGAATGGGCAGGTGTGGCCTCAGATGCCATTGGTGACTGCAGAAGGTTTAGAAGCTCTCAGAGGAAGCAATGGACCCACCACAGACAGAGGCAGGGCATGGAGGAAGACTACAAAGCTAGGAGGGAACTGGGGGCTCTCTCCTCCTTATACTGTTCTTATAGGGGCCTGGGGCTGCTGCCTGTCTTCCTCCTTTCTTGAGGTGGCCTGGCCCTCCTGGGAGGAGGGGCTTCAGATGAGTGACTGTTTGTCTCCTGGGGCTCAACTCCACACAAGAAGCTTGTGATGCCCCTTAAGACCTCCACGTCAACTACCTTCATCTTGTGGGCATCAGGACCGTTGGATCAACTCTTCTACTTGTATATGAAGAGCCTTGGTCCTGGCTGGCCAGGGTCACTGGCATTTGATCAGTTTTCATGGTGGACAGAAGGTAGCTCGTGACTGGTCTTTTCTGTTTTTGTTGTGTCTGACCTTGCAAGATACATCCAATACATCTTGGCTCATTTATCCACAGACTAAGGGTGACAGTAAAGCCATTGTTGGGATTAAGACAATGACATGGGAATCAGAGACTGTCAAGACAGGGCACAATGGCNGTGTCCAGGGGACTGTAAACTGCAAAATAGGGATGTAAGCACTCGGAGAACCCTCCTGTGTGCTGCTCTCTTCTAGCCATGGGAGAGAGACAGGGATCCAGGTGTCCTCAGACATAAAGTGATACATGTCCTGTATCTCTCCCACACTCAGACCTCTGTAGTGATGACTGACTGTGCCTGCCTTCCCAAGCTGAGCCTAGGGTCACAGCTTGCCCACCCCTAGTCACCTGCACCCTTCTGTTTCCACAGCCACAGCAGGCAACGATCACAGTAGGGTTTGGGTTGACAGATGATGGCGCTGGAGGAGGAAGGGTACGGGGAGCAGGTGGTGACTTAGAAGGAGGGGGTAGGTCCTCTTCTAGCTCCTGGAAGTGAAAAGAGTTGGTCTGTGTCTTGCCTGCAGCTTCTTGAGCAGGGGGACACTGTGCCTCACATACACCTGCACTGGGGTGGGGGGGCTCAGTCAGCTAATGTTGTGGAGTGAATGGAGATGAGAGGAATAACCAAAGCCCCTCTGGTTTGCAGATACTGAGCTTCCCCAAATGCCAACAGCCCACTTCTGTGCTCTTGGTTCTCCTGAGGCCACCCTTGCCAGGAGAAGCCTGGCCTGTAGGCTGTGCAGAGAATGGGAAATGTTGGGTGGCACTCTCCTCCATAGGGCACTGGCCTTTACAGGGGCAGGCTCCCAGGGCTACTCTGCAGCTAGCATTGTCCCACACGGATAGGAAAGCTGTTCTCATCCCAGCACAGGTCCAGGTCCAGGATCTGCCTGCTCTAGCCTTTCATTACCTCTTCTGGTCCCTACCCGAAAGAAGGCACAGTTGTTTCTTCATCTGGTNCCCGTGCTCAGCTGGGGACATCCCTCATAGCTCACAGTCAGTTAAGATATCCTCTGCCTTCCCCAGCCCTGAACTTCCTGGGCTGACCTCAGGGGAGCCCTTGGCCCTTCTGGCAGATGATGGAGACAGGTGTAAAGAAGCCCGAAGGTTCTGAGCCTGAAGATGGAGACCTGGATCTGATGCATGCACTCCTACACTAAGAACCTGTTTGTGTCCTTGGCATACTACAGAGAGGCCTATGGATCCACTGAAAGACACCAATGTAGCAATGGACAGCTGCACGCACTGGAGCAGGCCACCAAAGCCCTGATGAATGTGAAATGCTGGGAGTCTGGTAATGTCGTTGCCTAGGTGACATTTTTTTGAATCCCATGGCTTTCCCATATAATCATTGATCTGCATTCCCCCTATTCACTGCCAAAGTTGTGAGGGATTCTGAGCTCAGGCTTCCTGATGCCTCTTGAAGGTTAGTGTGACAGTGTCACCCTCTTCCCCCACCCAACTCACCTTCTCTGGCCGTGGTGGAGGTGGTGGCCGTTTCTTAGGCTGGAACATGAAACAGACAGAAGTGGGCTGGAGTGGTTAGAGTGGGCTCTGCCTTAGCCCTGCAAGCAGAAGGGACCCAGGCTTGGAGCAGAGAGACAACACGGCCTGGGGATGCCTGTGTGGGTGCCCAATGCCTGTGGTGCTATGTCCAGAAGGCTCTACCTGGCCCAAGGCAGCCCCATCCCTCTCTGGTAGGAAGGAGACCACCTGAACCAAGGTTTGGGTCCCTAGAGAGGCACACAGCTGGAGTGCTGCACATCTGTCCCAGCCCAGCCGCAGGGGAGCCTACATTCAGCCTTCCTCTTGGTAGAAGCTCACTGTCCTTCAGCCTCCCCGTAGCCCCTTTAGGGCCTTCTCACCCTCTGCTCATGTCACCTCTGGGAGGAGCTGGGCCCTGACAGCTCTGTGCTGCATGCTGTCCCCCAGGGCTGCTACTTCTTCCTCCTTCTTCAGCTTTCTGGAGGGTTCCTTCCATCCTAGCTCTCCAGCTCTTCTGCCCTCTCCTNCCCTGTCCCAGGATGCCAGTGTCATCCTTGGACCCTGCTCTGCTTTAGCCAATCCCTGGCTACGTCTCTGGANGGGTGCATTTCACCCTGAAGCTGGAACAGTAACTGCATTCCCTGGTGGGACGGGGTGGCTCTGCTGCTTTCTTGTGTCTCTGCAGCCCAGTATGGGGCTGTATGATATCCTGGGGTNAGGAAAGGAGCTGATATCAAGGGTAGCTCTGCCTTAGTGGTTACAAATCATGCCTGATAGGCTTCATCCTGTGTACGGGGCCACAGGGACTACATGAGGGATCCTGTCCTGACAGACAGGGGTACCTCCAAGGTTTGGCCACATGAGGCCTATAGATGTGCAGCTCATAAAAGATGGTACTGGTTTAAGGGGACTGGGATGGCCTCTCTCCAGGGCCAACCTTAGCTTACAGCCCAAGCATCTCAGACTGAATTCCTTTGTCAACTAGTCTGGAGAATTCTTAGAATCCAGGCTGGTCTAGGGCTTGGGTATTTAAACTTAAGAGTTTGTGTCTCTCTTGGATGATTCAAGGACCTTGGAACAGATGGGAAATTGCCAGCAGGCTGGATTATAGTACTGCCCCATGACACTGTTCCTTGGAGAGAGGGCATGTGCGTGGGAGCCAGGGCAAGGGGGGAGGGGTGGGCAGGGGACTTAACCTTCCTGCGGCGCAACTTCCAGTAGCAGCACAGCAGCAACAGGAGGACCACCAGCAAGACCGGCAGGAAGAGAAGCAAGATCCAGTTAATGTTAGTGTTGCCTTGCAATGGGGGGATGTAGGCTCGTCTTGTGTTGTCTTGTTTTGGGTTGTCTTGTCTTGTGTTGTCTTGTTTTGGGTTGTCTTGTCTTGTGTTGTCTTGTTTTGGGTTGTCTTGTCTT
>LZPO01116987.1:429279-442013 GCA_001675575.1 Neotoma lepida | reverse complement strand
CTTGTTTTGGGTTGTCTTGTCTTGTGTTGTCTTGTTTTGGGTTGTCTCGTCTTGTGTTGTTTTGTTTTGGGTTGTCTTGTTTCGTGTTGACTGGAACTGGGCCTGGGTCTTCTTGCTGTAGCCGACTGGGTATAGAACCGCTCCTGCTGCCTCCGAGTGCACCTTCCTGTGGCCGATAGCAACAGTGGCTTCTTCCCCTGTGCCCACCCCTTGCTTCCTATTTGTACACANACTCTCTTCACCCANCTTGCCTAGACACAAAGGGCTACCTCGGGCTCAGTGGCCCAGGCTGGTCCTCAGAGGGCAGCCAACCTTTCCCAGCCCTGAACCTAGAAGAGGGTGACTCAGGGTCTTCCATAGTCTGAGGATACCAGTTCTCACTGTGGCCTTGGCTGACAGTGCACTAGACTNTAGGTCTAGGAGAAGGTCANACTGCTGGGCCACTAAAGAGGTATAGGGCCAGGAGACGTGGGTCTACCTTCCATGGCTGATCTCTGTGTCTCTCAGCTCTGTCTGAGAAGCTCACTCTTCCTCCCTCTGAATCTTGAGAGGAACTCAAGAGTTGTCACAAGTGGACACAAACCTCCTTCTCCTGGGCCTACCCCTTAGTCACACTGTACTGGTCTCAGGTGCTTGGAAGACAGATGTGGAGCTGAAGAGCTGCACTTTGAAGAGCAGCACTTTCCTCCTCAGGGGCCCTGGCTGAGCTGAGTGCTTCACTTCCCAGACAGCTCCCCTACCACAGCGGGAGAGGATCCCCTCGTGATAGTAAGCCCATAGAGGGGTTATGGAGGGGTGGAGAGGAGAGGGAAACTGAAGACATTGTAAATTATAGGAGTCACCAAGCAGGTTTGGGGTGGGACAGGGGGTGAGACCTGAGGAGATTTGGGTCTATATTAGCCACTGGGAATCCGATTCACTGGCACACATCTTTGACTGCTGCTGGTGGAAACTCTGGATTCCTGGGCTTGACACATTCACNTGGAGCTGTCATGCNCCCTACATGTCCTAGACAGTGTCTGGCAAAGCCTTGTACCTGTCCCTGGTGGCTCTTCAGGAAATTGGCACTTGTGTGCATTCTACCTCCAGGCCTTTTGTGACCATCATTTGATCTCCAGGCCAATCTGCATCACCCTTGGGCTCTTACCCCAGTACTCCGACAGCTGATACCGGTTATGNTGAGTTTGTTCCCAATGAAGGAGAGGCCATTGTTCAGACTGACTTCAAGAGAGACTTCCCTAATGCACAGAAAAGAGACTAGATGATGGAAAGGACCCTGGAGACTCAGTTTGCTAAAACTGTTACGAACATCAATCCNCAGTGTNATGATGCTGACATTCTAGCACAGGACTCCCTGGTAGTGAAGAGTTGGGTAGAGAAATTTACTCCCCAAAAAGTCAGCCTCTGCAGTGATGGTGTATAGGAATGATAGGCCATAAGAGGTATTCATGTCATATGACCATAATGGCCCTGAGCTCAGGAATCAGGGAGGTATTTGAACACAGGTTTGAACCCTCGAACCCATCATCNTCTCCATTCTGCCCTCAGCAGTGCCTGGACACTGTGTATTCNTGAATACCACCAGGGTCACTAGCAGAGGCATGTGGAAGGGAAATGGAACCCACATACAGGCAGACAGGTGCTCTACAGGAAGGGCAAACTCCANATTCTCCACAAGCTGGTAAACACCAATCATTGAACTCCCCACTAAGGCTTCTGGCAAGGGGCACTTACTCTGATAAACGGCAACTACTGGACCTCCCCTAAGGCTTCCAACAAGGGGCACTTACTCTCCAGAATGCAGTATCTTTGGTCCAGGACAGGATATAGTGGTCTTATTCTTGTCATTGGGGGCTTCATCTAAAAGAAAATGACACAGGATTATCAGTTGGGGTGTCCTTCCTCCNCTGTNACCCTCTGTCTGAGAGCTGACACTGGTTGATGACTGCCTCTTTTTATTCAGGGGCATCTGCTGAGTCCCAACTCTGCCCACCACTGAACGGATTCTAGTACCCAGCAGGCACACGCAGCAAGGGCTCCTGTACCCCAAGGCTCATTTGTTGGGGATTGGGGGGAAGAGAGCAAAAAACCAAAAAAGATACACAGGACAATGAAAAGACAGTGCAGTGTCCTGTGACATGGGTGAGCAGACAGTGGGGTGGGAGAAGGGCAGATGCTCCGTTACTGGTGANGTGTCCCTTCTTTTAGAGATATGAATTCTGGTTTAGAGAAATGATGTCTTGCCTGGAATTTAGTTACTCAGTGGTGAGAGTGTTAGGGAGCTACACTGTGTGGGTTGTGAATTACTGAACACAGGCCATTGGTGCTTCGAGACCTTGTTCAATTCCTGGTACGTTTGTGTGTGGTGAACCATGTCCATGGACATTGGTTCTGTGTGAGCTCCTAACGTCTGAGCTAGGAGNAGCCAGGAGATGATCTTAGGGCTGAGGGCTTTGGGCTAAGTGAGAGGCAAATGGAGCTGCTCGGTTGCTAAAAGNAGTGAGTCTGGAAGTGTGGGCTCTGGGAAGAAGTTTGGGCTTTACTGCTAGGGCGATGTATCTGCCAGGGGCTGTGGGGGCTCCAGACAAAGGCGACATGGAGTGCTGGTGGACTGGGTTCAGGAATAGGATAAGANGATCAAGAGTGGNGACCAGGTTTAGACCCAGGAAGTGGGTAGGTGCATAGCTGTGTTGTTTACAGAGCTGAAGAAGGCTCATAAGGGAACAGATATTTTTCTTTTCCTCCTTTGGGAGCCTGAGAAGAATTCTGTAACCATNTCAGAAGCCGCTAATCCTTAACACACATTCTCTTCCCAGTCCACTGAGCTGGGGACCAAAAGCCAAGAGCCTAGCTGTATCCCCACTGGCTAGGCTTCTAATATCCCACTTCTTGGTTTCCTCTCTGCGTGCTCTAATGAATGGCTGTCCAGAAAGAGTTTCTGGCCNTCTTCCAGGCTCAGTCTGGAGGCTGTTGCTCTGTCCCATCTGCAGACACCAGGTTCTGGTATTTGAACCCCAGGAAGGGGAGCAGAGGACAGGCTAAACCATGCTGCACAGTGAAGTCGGGCCAGTGTCTTGTNNGCCTTCAGATGCCATTTGGAGCTGGAGATTTATTCTTTCCCCATGTTTGTATGAAGGGAGGTGTGGCTAGGCATGCCTCTTGGTCCTTTTTCCATTGGTCCATGCTGCCCTTAGCTCCCCAGGGGCCACTGGACACTGACAGCAAAAGCAGAAGGCATGGCTGGCTTAGAGAAGTGATTCTGAATGGTAATGTGTACTTCAGAGATACCAAGGGACTACTTACCAACAATTCTGGAATCATTGAACGTGAATCTGCAAAGAATTTGGCTCAGGGATTTTGTATTGTCAAATCCATGTCCGCTAATGCTTACTTGGTAGGAGTCTGCAAGAAGAACATTTAAATGTTGGAGCGGAAGAGTTAGGTGCATGTTCTCTCTGGTCTCATCTTTCATGAAGGGCTACCCTGAAAATGGAATTCTCAGGGNTCCTTATGAAATGGCATCAGTGTCTGAACCAACCTCTGTGGGACTTGTAGGGCAGATCCTCATCTGGTGTCACTGAGTATCCATGCTAATGTAGCTGGAAGGGGCCTTGCGCAGTTAAGAGTCCTACTGTGGCCCCTGACTCAACTAGTTCAAAGTCCCAGCTAGGCCAACTCAGCTGAAATCTTCCTGCCTGGAGACTTCATGAACTCTCTAATCCACATGGACACTGTGGNAGAGGCAGGGCCTTCTTGTGCAGGGTTAGGGACCAGCTCNATACTTGATGCCTGTGGTAGCATTGAGCATGAAGAATATCAATTCTTTCATGTGTTTTATGGTGTGCTAATAGAGACCCCAAGAACAAGGGCTGGGGCATAAGGAATAGATCCGGTCCATGACCCACCCAAGAAAGTGCCTCACAGGAGATGACCCCCCTCAGATACAGATCCCGAGGCCAATACATCCTTCTTCATCTTCATTCACCTTGCCCGTCACTCTGGGGTTCAGCAAGGTCTTCCTAACATCAGTGAACACTGACACTGACACAATATAAAAAGGACACAGAGAGGACGGCTGGCTGGGTGATTCCACAGGTAGGACCCCTCTACGTTTCCCTCATCTGCCTGCATAGCTGCCTTGGGGGCCACGGCCAGCTCATTCCTGTCTCCCATGTATTTCTAGTGCCTCAGGGGAGTTGATCAAGGACCCTCGTTTACAAGGACCCTCCCCAGGCTCCATAGCACACAGGTCGACACAGTGCCACCTCAAGCAAACAGCCAATTCTGTTTCACTTGGAGTCCAGGCTCCTGCCTTGGGTTTCCTGGGAAGTGACAGATATTCTTATATGGCAGCTTCCACAAGATGGCCAAAGTTTAACAGCTCAGTGGCTGAGCAGATGTCTGGTGGCACCTGTCACCTTGGTTCAGCTGCAGGGAGGAAAGAGTGACAACTTGTGTTTTCACGTGGGGATTGTCACAGCTGCCCAGACACCAAGGCCTGTGTGTTCCAGAACAGTCAGAGACAGCCAAGCAGGCTGAACTGCTGGGCTTTTTTTTTGGTTTTATTTTTTTTAAATCTCAAAAGCAGAAGAAACTCCGTAGAAGTCTTTTCTCCCTTCATCTGTCAGCACCGCAGACTCCCCACTCTTCCACAAGATGGGGAGGGGCAGGGGCAGCCCAGAGCCAATGACTGGGATGGAAATATCAGGGCCAGTGTCTGTCTTTAACACCTATGAGCCCTAGATGCTGCACCTGTCCCCACACCATCCATCCATTATCTCGACATCTCCCAACTAATTTCCGGGTACCGGAGCTCCCACGTATGTGGCACTCTGCTTCAGATGTGTGCTGAAGATGGAACAGATCACAAGGAAGCATAGTACTGTCTTCTCAAGCCTGGAGCCTGGGGCTCTCATTGAAGAATAGGGAGGTCAGGACTCAGCTGCCTGAGCTGGACGGCGTAGGAAGAGCTGAGCTGTCCACAGTGGTAAAAGGACACTCAGGGCTCCCTGCATCTCTCTCTTCTGCAAGGTACAAATTACAGCTCCATGTGTCCAAGTCTGTATGCAAGTACTGACAAAGAAAGATATCCTTCCTCCAGAAACACACACACATGTGTCCTTGGCACACTGATGCAGGAATCTTGGAATAGACAGAGGTCATTCTTGTCAGTTCTAGCCCTGGAGGTCAGGTGTTGGCCATGACAATGCTGGGGTGAAGTAANCATGGCTGTCTTTGTGGATATCTTTGCCAGGCATGGGTGTTTCCTCTTGTTTCCAGGAACAATGTAGATGCCCACTGTGCCCAATGGTTTCTTTTCACCCATTTATGATCACCTTGCTACTGCCCCCCATTTTTTGGAAGTGGAAACTCCATAGGCATTTCCACCCCAGCTGCTCCTGGTTTTTCTAGCAAAGCCAAGGTACTCTGAATGTGTTGGTGGCTCCATCCCATTTTCTAAGGTTTTTATTATACCTTCTTCCTAGCCTTATAATGACACCTTTTATTTTGAGATAAATAGGCCGTAACTGCACATATATCACAATGTCCTTACAGCATGTACCTTCCAAATGTACATCATACTATTCCCAAAGCATTGTCACCTCATGCATGCTCATACCCCACATATACCCCACATACACACAATACCTTCATAGGCACACATACTTATACACTATGTACTACACACATATAGTAAGATTACATATTGCAAATACAGGCANACTGCCTATGGCATATATAACCATAAAACACAAGCACATAAACACCAGGTGCCCTTTAGCAATACTACATACTTAATCACCCATATCACACAGCACACACACACACACACACACAGACACACACACACACACACACACTCCAAGCTCTTTAATGCCACATAAATACTCAGAAATGGACATACTCCATACCCTACACAAAGCAGCACACATGATTTATTTCACACTCACAGTTGTAAACACATAGTATTCTTATATAGCAGATAACAGAAATATATGCCATAAATCTCATAAATATATACTAGACACCACATGCCACATTAAAACTTAGACATGTAGCACATACCATAAAAACACATCATGTGGTACATACATGTTATGTACCCTTCCACACCACAATACATCACAACACAGAACATCCCAACGTGCATAGCAAATCATATATCAGACTTCCTCTCCCATGCCTATTTGAGCCACTTACTCCACAGCCCTCCCACAACCCATATCATATTACATATACCATACACACACTGCTCACACACATCCATCAAAAGCACACTTACCACACACATCTCTACCAGACAGACCACAAACACCACCTATATCACACAGATACCATAAATATTCACTTCCCCACATATTAAACCACACATACACCCTTCTTCCCATAATAATCTCCCAAAACTCTCCCACATAGCAGAGACAAGACATACTACATGCATACATATAAACCTTACCACAGAAATATTACATGAAGATGCTCTACCTACAAAACATACACAACATACGCAGAACATATACTTTATACAAACTACTCCAGCTCAGTTTTCCATACACTACACAAAATATCACACCTACACTCATCCATCATATGTACTCACATGCATACCACGTATGTCATAAACACATAACATACACACACAATCCAAATTTCCTATCCACCCACATTTCTGCATAGAAACACATATGCACAGACCATACATCACCCTCACACAAGTGTATACATGTTAATTACCTGTCTCATTATTGCAACAAAATGTCTCATTACAGCAGCTTAAGAAAGAAGGGCTTATTTCGAATCCTAGTTCCAGGGTACAGACCATCATGGAAGTTCAGCATGGCGCAGCTNGTATTGGAACCACTGCGTTCAAAGGGCTTGTGGAGCCCTGCCCTTCTGATTCCTTCAGCACACAAGCCTCTCTTTGGCCAGCTGCACAGCATGCCTGCAGCTTCCTTCAACGGATGTCCATGGTTCTAGTATCTCCAGCATGCTGGGGGCCTCCACTGCAGCACAGGCTTCACTTGGACAGCTTGAAGCAAAGGTCTCTTAGGGTCTCTCCTCTCTAGGGCTCTGACCCTGCTACACATTGGGTGGCCCAAAGAGCTCTCACAAGACTCCATTACCCTCTCAGTCTCGCATCTTGTGTGTCTACAAAACCAGTACCATGTGAATGACGCTGCCAATGACATCGGCTTGGGATGGAGCTGGGTTCACTGTGCGACAAAGCTGGAGTGGCATTTATGTCTTGGTTTCTGAATCTGAGAAAACACTTTCGGAGAACNTTATTTTTGAACTGGAAATCCCTCCCGAGTTCAGGCTCTTTCTTTTCAAATAAATTTGCCTTTTCACAGGATGGACCAGCTTATAGGTAGGGGTCTTGCTCTCAGGGCAGCTTTCCTAGTGTCCTTGTTCTGGCCAGGAGATTTCTCTTTAATGGCATTGAGGACTTGAAATAATTCAGGTACCAGCCTTCTTTACAACCTTCAAATTGACCCCTTTTCTCCAGTCAAGTAGCACCTTTCTTCATATCCTTTATTCTCCTGCGGCTCTCTCTTGCTGTCGACCTGGTTAGCAGTGAGCAGTAACCATGACACACTCTGAATGCTCTTGTGTTTGGAGATTTCTTCTGTCAAATAAATAGCCCTTTAAGTTTGGATTCAGCCTCACTCAAGTTCTCAGGACACAAGCACAATACAGCCAAATTTCTAGCCAGAATATGATGGGAACGGCCTCTACCAGGTACTGATAGCGTTTAAAGGCCTCCACTATCTGTGATTCCCTTGGCATATCGGTCTTCCAAACTTCCACTAGAATGACCCACTAAGCTTTGCTTAGAGCATTCTTGGGCTTTTCTGTGTCAATGTTCCAAACTTTTGGATATTTTTCTTGCAAGCTATTTTCAAAGGCTGAAGAAACCACATGTCAGGATTTAGCAGCGTTATCACTCCTGATACCAGTTTTCCATATTAGTNACTTTTCTGGTTNACATGACAAAGTGCCAGACAAAATAAACTTAAAGGGTTTATTTCAGTTCACAGTTCAAGAGTACAGTCCCTCATGTAGGGAGGAAGTTCACGGTGGCAGGAGCGTAAGGCATTTGGTCATATTGCGTCCACAGTCCTAAAGAGCAGAGGGGTGAATAGCAGGGCTCAGCTCTCTTTCTTCTTTTTATTTATTCAACTTGGGACCTCAGGCCATGGAANGGAGCTGCCTGTATATAGAATGGCTTTTCCCACTTCAATGAACCCAGCCGAGAAACTCCCTCACAGTCACACTGAGAGGCTTGTCTTCTAGGTAATTCTAGATCTTGTCAAGTTGATGATCAATAGTATCACATGTACCACACATATCATGGAAGCACCACACACGGGATGTACACCCCATACAAACCACACTCATAAACAATATCACAATCATACACATTCATGGAAATGTACACTGTGGTGATATATTGTGTATCCCAATATATTGTGTACCCTAATAAACTTATCTGGGAATCAGAGGACAGAGCCAGCCACTAGATTAGACATAGAGGCCAGACAGTGGTGGCACACACCTTTAATCCTATCACTCAGGAGGCAGAGATCCCTCCGGATCTTTGTGAGTTCAAGGCCACACTGGGAACAGCACCAGGCGTGGTGGCACACATCTTTAATCCCAGCACTTGAGATCTCATGTCTTTGCTTGGGAAGCACACANGCCTTTAATCTCAGGAAGTGACATGGCTTGGTGGAGAATGGTATATAAGGCTTGAGGAGACAGGAACTAAGCAGCAGTTCAACTGAGACCCTCGGGGGTGAGGACTCAGGCTTTCAGTCTGAGGATTCGTGGAAACAGGATCAGCTGAGGAGCTGACGAGGTGAGATTAGCTGTGGCTGTTCTGCTTCTCTGATCTTTCAGCTTTCACCCCAATATCTGGCTCCAGGTTTTTTTTATAAGACCATTTAGCAATTCATGTTACAGTACACACTCTCTTGAGTTATACCATTTGCCCATGTCTGTGACCCCTCAGCGCTTACCTTGTACACACACATTAGAAGGCTCCACGTATAGTACTTCAATACAGGACTTGGAAACAAGCTGAGACAGAGAGAGAGAGAGAGAGAGATGGAGGTGGGCAGGCTAGCAAGCCTCGGGGAATGCAGACCGGGTCCCCCAGTCTTCCACATTCCACTTACTCACCGGGTCAATGATGCCCTGCAGAGCAGGGAACCCGTTGTCAACCTCAAAACTGTTATTTGGGCCGTCTGCAATATCAGTCACCTATGATAGGAGAAAAGTAACTGGTTTGAACCTCAGAGTCAGGAACCAGAAGCATACATGGTGCAACAAGTTCCCAGACTTGGGGCAGGGACTGTTGCCCTNACGGTGACAGGAAGGTGTCAAGCACTCACTGACTTTCATTAAAAGCCCAAACTTAAGGAGTGGGAAGCTCTCCTGCCCACTCTACATAGGGGGTTGGCTTACTTAACTATGTGAGCTACCCTTTNGCAGTGGCTAATTCTAGCCCACAGCACCTTGGGTAGATGAGAATACCACCCTCTTGGCATTGTCAAGATACCTTTACAACCTTGCTCTAATAGGCATACAGGGGCACTTGGTCACGTGGTCTGAAGTACCTGCTGTTTGTTGTACTCATGCACACCCACAGTGTAAATGATTGCTCCCATTCTCCGAGCTTTGTTGGCCTAAAAGAAAGAAGATGTTGAAAATAAAGGCCCAAATACCAGAGGAAAGTGCTGACACTTGTGGACTGGACTCACCTCTTCCAGGGTCTCCTTATATGTGTGTATCATCAATAATCCGCCAGTCAGAGCAATAATCACGCTGTTGAAATTGTTGCCTGCAGAAGAAGCAAGAAGTGGGTGGGCTTGGTGGGAAAGACTCTAGGAATGGTCTAGTGGGTGAGGCTGCAGACCCAGCACTGTCCACTGCAATAAAGTTGGTTGTTCCTCAGTCCATGGTCTCATAGAGTGATAAGAAGACTTATTCACTACCTATTGTATAGATTAGGAACCAGAGGGGTCTGAGACCCTATCAGCAGACCTGGCCTCTTGTCCTCTGGCTATGGAACCTCTGCCCTAAGGGCAGTCTAGTTACTGTGTCACAAGCCCAGCCTCTCCCTCAGCTGGTGGGGAAGCAGGAGGACCTTCCTTGATGAGGATGCCCAGTGAGTCAGGTCGAGCCTGGGGCCAGCTTGGGCCACAACATTAGGGACATCTTACTGGGAACAGTAGGCCCAGCAAGCAATGAGCATAGTAAAAAATGCCTTTTAGACATGTAAGAATAGCTTAGTCAGGAACCCCACTACACCCAGCACTGCATCTGAGAAACAGGACCCAGTGACAGCACTCACTTAAGATAACCAGACACAGTTCTAGAACCCATGACGCCCACTGGACAGTATGTAAGNAGAGACCAAGAGCAATGCTCTGTTGCATACATCTGGAGAGACACCACCTTGATGTGCCCGGTGGCTGGAGAGTTTCTCCCAGGATCCTGACCCTTGAATCAGAGACTTCTGTTAGACACTGAACCAGACCTTCAGCTAAGATACATCACACAGGTGAGCAGTCTTGTGGATATAGGTTTAGGACCGTAGTGAGGAATTTCAAGTGTGAACCTTGCTTGATGACCCTCAGCATAATAAAATATAAGCTTTGTTATACTAACTACCTTCTTGCTGGCCTCAAGACTCCATGTCAGAAAGTCTCAGGCAGGGGNCGGCATGGCCCCTCATCAAATTTCCCCACTGGATTCCACAAGACCTGTAGTCCAGAGGGACACAGGTCTTGGCTGGGCATGGTTGATTCATGGGCTTAGGAAGCAGGCCAAACAAAGCAAGAGATAGAAGAGAATTCTTAGCAGCCACAGGGAAGCCAAGCCTTGGCTTCCAGCACAGGGTCCCCAGTCTGCTCAGGTCCTGTGTTTTCTTCTTTGTTCCCCAACACATCTGTAGGCCAAGGACCAGTGAGAACAAAGCCTACACATGACCACATGCAGCTTCCAGTCCTCTCAGAAGCCTCCTGAGTGGGGTGCTGTGCTCAAAGGGGCCAGCTGAGCAGATAGGGGAGCAATGGCTTCAAGGGTCAGACTTGAAGAGATCCAGGATCTGCACACAGACTCTGTAGGGAGCCCAGCTCTGTGGGGCCTGCCCCACTGAAGGTGCCGGCAGCTCACCTGCCAAGGTGGCATTTCTCATCTGTTCATTCGCCTGCCAGGAAAATAAGAAAAATAATGGTGACACAGTGAAATGACACAGTGAAATGACACAGTGAAATGACACAGTGGTGTTCTACACTGAGCCCACGCCCAGCTGAAGGTACAGCTGTGTGTACCTTTATAAATCCCTTCTGCATGTATATACGTCCTTCAGGTACCAACTTCTGGAGTGTGAGAAGGCCATTATGGATTGCTTCTCTGAAAAAGAATGAAAAGGAAAAGCAGCATGAAGGATATTGCCTGTGGCAAAACATCTCCAAACTGTCTTAAGGCCTTGTCCACTGAGCAGACCACCCGGCTGAAAGAGGACACCAGACAAGAGGCACTGTCTCTCCCTTCTGAGCTGGGCCTTTCTCTGATCCAATGAGCACTGAGGCAGGAGGGGCAGAGAATTCAGTGGGTCCCATAGNAAGGTCTGGTTTTCTTTGAGTTCATCTGTGTTTTTGGGCACCCAGGCCTTGGAGTTTTTTGGACAGAGACCTTGCCCGTTAAGTCCTTGGAGAACATTCTGGGATTTAAGCTAGGGATTCACATGGGGTATATGCATCCTGAATGGGCAACCTAATGCCATGGTCACCCACCTCCTGAGTGGTCTATTAGTCACTATGTAGGGCTGAAGGGGGCCATGTCACCCTGCTGAGTTACTGACTAGCTCCCATCTCCACTGTCACAGAGTCCTGGCCTGATTCCCTTCCCCTCAGTCTCCTAAAGGCAGCAGCCAGTCAGTCTACTTAGATGTGAGCCCGACTGTGAACTCCACAAGCTCCCAACAGAGAAGTCCTGAACCTAGGAGTCGGGCCCTGAGGCTGTCCATGAGGCATCTGTGTTGGTCCCTGGGCTAGAAGCAACATGGCCTGTCAGGTACTGTTAAAACAGAACACACTGAGGCAGGCAGNGNTGGGTCTGAAGGTTATTTTAGGTCAAGAAAAGGACTATGAGATTCAGGATAATTCAATGTGACAAGGCTAAGCAGGCAGAGCAAGGTGGTCCACAGGAGACTCTAAGTGGATTCCTACTGGGGAGCAGAGAGGCCTTAGCAGGGGCTGAGGTCTGAGAGCCCCAAGCCTGGCCCAGATACATCCTACTAGACTATAAGATGATCCTGCTCAACATGCTTAATGGAGGCCAAACCAGGGATTTCCAACCCTGGTCCTACCCTCATCCCTTTGCCAGCACAGCCCAATCCAGTTCTCTCCTCTTCAGCCAGCCTAGCCCAACCCTCAGCCTTCTCCCATCCCAGCATTTACTCCTCTATCTGGCCGTAGAATCTATCCTTCTGCCTGACGTAGCCCACTATCCTCTTCCTGTTTCTATCCTCCACCTAGCCCAGGCTCAATTCCTCCACTCAGCCCAGCTTCCCGCTTCTGCCTCCCCTATCCCCCACTGCTTCTCTGTACTCCTTACCAGAATCGCCCTCAGAAATTCTCTCTGCCACTAGAATTTAATTGGGTTTCCTCAAAACCAAGTCACTAGCATATGCTACACCAGGCCTTTCCTGGACCTCTGGGATC
>LZPO01116987.1:408073-420259 GCA_001675575.1 Neotoma lepida | reverse complement strand
GGGAAAATAGTCAGTTCACTCAGCTGTGGAACCTGTATGTCACACTACTGACTGTTCATGACTGGCCAAGCAAGCCTTGTGCCCATTAATGCAATTGAAGGAGGTCTGTTAGGGATAACCAGTTGCCTTCTGGTTGCATTTCAGTCCTCCTCCACAAAAGGGNCTTCCTTTCTGGTCTTAAAAAACCTAGTCAAAAGTCTGTGNCAGAGGAGGTCATGGTCTGTAGTGCGGAAGCTACTGCTGTTGGTTTGCTGAGCNGAGACAATGTGCCCATTAAACTTCCTTCTAAGTCAGTGTTATGTAGAATGCCGGTAGATCACTTCCACCACCAATGGTTTTGTTTGTTTGTTTTGAGCAANGAGCTGCAGCAATTGCAGAGGCTCATAACTGGTTAANAAGAGTGATTGCTCCCAAATTGAATGAGTCCAACNCTCAGACGAAATGAGACCTTTGTATCACACCCTCTAAGGTCAAGGGAATATCACCCAAGATTGGGTTAAAACAAAACAAAACGGTAAAAGCTAGCATGATATGACTGTTGAACTCTTGAACTCACAGCAGCTAGNATTGCCTGCCCAAGACCTCCGTAACACTGGGCTCATCCAATACGCTGTTATGGGACCAAACCCCTCCCTGAGGGTTTATTTGTGACTATTTCTCCCATAGCCTGCATAGACCTTCCAGCAAGGTGGGGGCTAGCTAGGGTGAATGGCTGCTGGGAGAGGGAGAGACAGTTTCTTCAGTGGTGTAGCCACTGGTTGGGCGCCCAGGCTCCTGTAAACAACCTAATGAAACTCACTGGGTCATTAGAAACAAACAGACATGAAATTAGAAGGAGATAGAGTAGGGGTTAGTGGGGAGGGGAGAGGAGGCAAATGGCAATGAAATGGTAAATACATGTATGAAAATAAAAGAGAAAAATACAGATGAGTCAGAGAGCTAAACTCAGGAGAGCAGAGTGGAAACATGATTTCCCATCTTATAGAAATTTAAGAGCACACTGCAAACTTCTGTAAGCCATGAACTGGATACTTAGATGGGACACCACCAGAGAAGCCCCGAGCCTCTCTGGGTCTCAGGTTCAATCTCTATTCCCTTGAGGCTTTCACAGCCAGGAGGGGTCTAAAGACCAATTCAGCTTACCTACCACTTGGAAAAAACAGACTCTTCCCAGGGTAGAAACTGTCCATGGCTCTTGCCTTGGGAGAAAGAAGCTGAACCCTTAGGGCAGTAAAACCAAAGCTGTTCCGAGCAGCAGGGCTGAGAGAGTGCCCACAGGGGCAGTGGCAATAANCAAGAACCCTCTGTGGGTAGTTCACATGGCAGAAAAAAAGTGCCTCCCAGTAGCCTCTGGGCCTGGGGGTATGGCGACCAGATAAGGGTCAAGATGCTGGGGACAGAGCCATCCAGAAGGCCTGTGTTGCCTGGCCTCCCTGTATTCAGGAAGTCAGTGACAGAAGCCTACATCCTGGGGTCTGGCCACAATGATCTTGCCTGCCCTGTAGAGTCAGACCTACCACTGATGCCCAAGGGCTCTCTACGGACAGTGCAGGAGGGCAACTCACTTGTCCAGGATGAAGTAGAGGTTGAAAACACCCTGACAGTCCTCTCCCGATCGACCATGGCGCCAGTTTTGCCTCATGCGTTGGAACTGGCGTTGGTTGTAACTTCTGGAGCCCTTGCCCAGGCGGTGGAATAGTTTCCAGCCAGGGCCATGGTATCGGAGGCTCCCAGCTTTACAAATGTGAGGAGGCAAGAGTAGCAGGAGCAGAAAGAATGCGGAGCAAGGCATCCGGGGACTGTGAATCCCTATGGTCTTCTGTCCCTGGGACCTTGCTAGCTCTTGAGATGCTGTGGAAGGTCACATGTAGGCTGAATGACATGTGACCTCTTTCTCCACCACCTCTGCCTGAACCCAGGAGTTGAGGATCACCACTTGTGTCCTACCACCAATGGTAGCACTCCACTTGGTATACTCAGAGCACGGGGACTGGGGAGGCAGCTGCTTTGGGGTATCCTTCCCCCAACTACTTGCAGAGCCCTTCCCCCACTTTGGGACAAAACACCCTGGGGTTGTGATGAACAAGAGGGTTGACATGGTGACTTTGTGACCTGTGCCTCTGCTCAACACCTTTATGCTGACAGTGCCAAGTGGCAGTCATAGGTCCTTTGCAGGAGTATCAGATGGGGTCTCCTTGTCTCTGATCCCAGCCCCTCACAGGGTATCCTTAGGGGACACCTCAAGGAACCCAGTGTTTTGTTAACTGAAAAGGTGGCTGAGCTCACCATTTACTGTGGGTGAAGAGATCAAGACACCAATAGCCAAGTGTGTAAGAAGTGGAAGGCCAATTGGGGGACCCGAAATCAGCAGTCAATGTCTGGTTTCAGAGATGGAGATTGTGTGCTTCTGCCCAGGTCTCTTGTGAGTGGAATAGTTCACCCATCCACTGCCATGTGACAAGCTGTCCAACTGATGACCTAACAGAACCATTTTATTGTGATCTCAGGTTAAGTGGGTCAGACCCTCAGGAAAGGTGGAGTGGGGGCCCCCAGGAAAAAGAATCTGGGGAGTCCTGAGCACTAGGAAAGACTGGAATTGTCTAGAAGCTTCCTCATTGTCCCCTGTGGCACCAGGGCTGAGGGGCTCCAGAGTGGGTCTCAGTTGGGACTGCCATGAAACCCTAGCTTGTTGTCTCTCCCTGTGACTTGGGCCTCTTCATGGAGGCTCAGAGCTTGAGGAGACAATATCTGCAGTGAGTAGTTTGAGAGATGAGGCCCTTTATGACATCACTTCACCAGGCCTGGTGTCATTTATGCTGTCTTCTGGTCAGAGCCTCATCAGTCTGTCAAGGTTCAAAGAGGAGTGTGAGTGGGCTCGCCCTGTGCTTTACCCTTCTACCTGGAGTGGTAGAAGGGGCATGGTGTGGAGAGATGGTGCCAGTGCCAGCCAACTGCCTTCAGAAGGGATTCAGAACCACCCAGAGTGTGAGGGAAATCATGTTTAGAGATACCATGATCACTTTTTTTCTGGTGACTGTATGCTCATAAAAGTCATTAAGAATTGAAACCTTTCCTCTAATTCTAAAATAGATCTCAATACATACAACATAAAGTTGACAAGGGATCCACAGGGTCTGTGGAAATCTTGTTTTCTTCTGCTATTGTCTTTAATGACTATCTCAAATAAGTAACATGTTGAAATTGATCACATTTAGGATACTTGTTTTATCACATTAGAGTTCTTGTCACATCTTCCATGACAATTCTTATTGTCATAGTTTTATAGTTTTTCCCATTGAATAGGTACCTCTTAGACTGTGGCCTTAATCTGCCTTTTAGTCATTCCTAAGTGGACTGGCCATCTGTTCATGTGACCTGGGCATTTGTTTCCTCCTCTGAAGAGCCTATGACTGTGTGTTCTTTCTCCCTCCACAGTGTTTATCCTTTCATATTGGCTCATTTATATAGTGTATTCTGAACACCAGCCCTTTATCAGATGTGGCAATATCTTCTTTCAGTGTACGGCTTGTTTTTTTCACTTAATTTTTTTTCCAGAGCTGAGGACCGAACCCAGGACCTTGCGCTTGCTAGGCAAGAGCTCTACCACTGAGCTAAATCCCCAACCCTCAATTTTTAAAGAATACTGCACTCTTAGTTTTGACATGGATTATTATGGGTTAGATCAAAGGCCCTGGTCTCCAAGGTAACAATACTGTATCCTAGTGGAAACCTTTAATCACCGGGGACACATCCTTCAAGCAACNACCTCCATCTCTTCCATTCTTCCTGGTTCATGAGGTATGCCAGCCCCACCAGATATTGACTGGAAGCACTTTTTTAAAGTCCCAAAGATATAAGACCCCTGATTTTGGAGTTTTCAGAACTGTGAGCCAAAACTTTGGTGGAGAAGATACTGATGAAAGCCCTCTCCTAGCTGAGAGANATTGGTAGCTGTGGTTGCTGGGGAAAGAATGCTTTCTTGATGGGTGCCGCCCANACTCGACTGCTAGACCTACATCTACGCATATCTGTAGTTCTAATTAGACCCTGTGGTTTATAAAGAAAAAAAATCTTAGTTACAGTTTGAAATTTTTATATTAAGTTTTAGAAATCTAATACATTAAAAATGTGATTTAAATGGCTACAATTATAGAAGTATGTAATTGTTATATATATTATTTTTTTTGTAACAGAACAAATATGTTCTAAAAAATAAACCCATCTCTTAAAAAAGTTAATTGCTTCAGGTGTTTTGTTATGGCGCCACACACACACAGATTGTCATTTTCCACCCTTTTCCTACTCCCAAGGCAGTTGTGTCCCTGAACACCTTCAGATTCTTCAGTGTCACAGAACTTGTCCTAACCTGGTACAGGCTGTCATTCTACAAGCCGGGAGTAGGGGCTTTCAGAAAAGCAAAGAGACAGCAGGAAGCTTCAACGAACAGCCAGGAGAGTTTCTAGACCTTGAGAAGACACAGCCCTGGTGGCTGCTGGACCGGATCCATCAATGAGGCTCTCCAGTTGCAGGCTGGAGGGGAGTTTTGTGTAGAAAAGGCAGGAACCACAAAAGTAGAGGTCAGAGGGGCACTAGTGGAGGAGGCGGCCATATGAGTGTGCTGGGCCAGTGATGTTGGGGAGGAGTGGTGTGGAGTGGTGGAGTCCGGGTGGGGAGTTGCTGCCGTGGGAGGTAACCTTGACCGAACCAGACAAGTACCCTACCCTTACACAGGCACCTGAGCCTGGCATCTGGCCCACGTCCCTGAGGCGAGTCCTCAGGAGTTGCAGGCTGCAGACCAGAAATCTGGGACCTGGTTTGACTCCGTTTTGGTGATCTCTCTCCTGCGCCTACCAGTCTGGCTCCTCTTATGGGGCAGTTGGGGTGCGGGGCTACAAACTGCAGACCCTTGGGTTGAGTTGTGAGTTGCAGAGGCTCCAGCTCAGGTGCCTGAGCAGCCCTCCTTGCAGGTGGGGCATAGCTGCTGAGTCGCGCGGAGTTCAGAGATTTGTGGACTGTGCCCTATGCTGACACTGGGGTGTGTCCCATGCAGAACCCAGAAGGCATGGGGGGCAAGAGCCATCTCAGTTCTCCCCTCTTAGTTGTCTGCTTCTCTGTCTTTCCTTCTTCCTTCACTTTGCTGCACATNTGAATTCTCACTTCAGTTTCTTTACTCCCAAGTTGACTTTCTGGGCCTTGCTTCTATCCATAAATGACGCCATCCTTGGTGAATGCTCTATTCTTCTCAGCCAGGGTGTGGGCTGGGTGCTAGGGTAGGAATCATACACCAGCCACAGAGCTTTCTCTAACAGGTATTTCTAAATGTCTGGAAATGTAACCGTTCAGTGCCCATCATGGGATAAATGAACAAATGATCAAATTATAAGTCTCTGAGTTTTGAGGGTGAGTGGAAAGAAAATACTGGGTTTTTAGAGAGATCCTTCTGGTTGGCTCTTCCCCTTACACTTGGCTTTCCAGGGCATCCACAGCACACCAGGACCCTTGCAGTGGCGTTGGAACGCCCACACCCATCTTCTAGGCTGGTGTGCAGCCCTAAGTTGGGAGACACAGAGAGGAATGGGGTTCAGGGATTAGCAAGAGGAGAAGATAATGGGAGGCCAGGGCTGTGTGCTTGAGATCTTTGGGTGTGAGTGGAAGTAAAAATAACAGTAAGCTAAGTGCTTGTGAATGCCACTGACAGTACACACATTAAGGGACACATTTTTACTACTTAGTGAGACACGGAACATCTTTAAATTGTAACTGTGGTAGTTGAAGTTAANGTTCATTAGGTAGTAGGGCCAATGTGAAAGTATTTTATGTTAATATCAGATTTTCTTGGCCACATTTCAAGTAAAGATGTCTAGAAAAGTAAGTCTGGTTAATTTAGAGGGAAAAAGCAGAAATAACATATTGCGACTTTTTATTTCTTATAGAATTCAGTATTGTCAGAGAAACCTGGCTTCATTTTTTAATGTATCTGATATGTATTTTATTATATATGCCCATATGCTAAAATACAAGATACTAAAGTTGTTTAATTACCATTTAAAACCGATTTTGTAGTTTATTATGTTCTTTAATGATAAATCAGTGGGTTGAGGCTTTCATCTGATGTTCCACGAGAAACTCGCCATTAGGTTACACAGAAATGAACAGAAACTAAATTTTATGGTGGAAGTTACGGTGTGTTTAGTGAAGTAATCTGCCACGTCCTATCAAAGAATACCGAATAGTTCCTGTGTGTGTGTGTTTGAGAGGCTGTAGCAAGGATTTCCAAAGCTGTAAAGATGGTTTATTTGTAGAAATTAGTTTTATGGATAAAATAAACATTTAATAGTAAAATTATAATTTCATATTATATCCTCGTAATCCTAATCCTACGGATGAGAGAGAGAACACATAGGATTTGAGACCAGCCCTAGCTACAAAGCNAGACCCTATCTCAAAACAAAAAGTAACCCACCCCAAATTAATGTTATCAGTTTTTGCAACATTAAAATTTNAAGCAAAATATTTTGTTTAAAATGACATACAAAATGAAAGGAAGGTAATGAAGGGATAAAAACATTACTTCTAATAGTAGACCAAGGCAAGTACTTTAGCACTCCTAAATAAACCGTGATACGTTCAAATTAACTTGAAAGCCTGGGGAAAGATGCTCAAGTGAGATGAAGAAACTGTCACTGTTACTCAAATGACCTTTCATTAGGAAATATTCATTCTCTTCCAGAGCCCAGACATGTAAAGGACACAACAGACACAGATCAGGTAGGATGTGAATGATGACTTTTCTAATTATTGATTTGTGGGTCCTGCAATTCAAGTGTTCAGTTAGCTAGACCCATCCTTATTTTGTGAAAAAAATCACAGACTATTTGAAGCAAACGATGAAACTGCTTTCCTAAGCATTAAAGAGCAACCTGGTACCCAGGTCTGGTATCAGGGAGATGTCTCCCGAGAGTATCTCTGGTGCAACAAGCATGCTCTCTATGGGAGAGGGAAGAGTATCCTCCTGTCTTCTGACTCCGAAGGTCAGTGTGAGACCTCTGTCTCTCATCAGTGCCTAAAGTCACCCTGTTCCAAGGGCAGAGCTGCACTTCTGGCCTCTGGGAAGAGGAAACCAGAAACTGAAGTCAGACAGGGAAGGAACTGTCTTCCCTAAAGTACTATGGCAAGGCCCCTGGGATCCTCTGAGGCCACACATTCCATCCCACAGAGAGGCAGTCAGGAGCCAGGGAGGCTGGGGTCAGACAGGCAGTAAGCTGGGGAACTAGCTCTGCTCTTGTCTCTTGATCACAGTAAAGACCAGACTCTCTCAGACATCTGCAGGAGTTGGGCGGCTCTCAATAGGTGTCAGTGAAACCTTTCCATTCCTACTGAATCCTTGAGGGCCCTCACACACTGAGAGGAACCCTGGATGGCTCAGCCCACATTATTTTTAATTCCACATGGCATGGATGCTGCTCTCGAGAGGTCTGTGTAGAAGGCTGCAGAATGTACTCTCCGTGTGGTCATGTGTCACCTGTGCTTGGCAGTCTGTGTTGGGACCACACATTACCTTGCCCATCCTGGCTCATTNGGACTTCTCTAAGTGACTCAGGTAATGTTCAGTCAATCTCTACCATCCTGGTCTAGGGTAAGAATTGCCTCTGTCTACTTTGGTTTGGTGATGCTCCAATGTGAGATTTGCCTGAAAATACCCTGCTTACCTTAAAGACATAGGAGTTGAGGTGGAATGAATAGTGGAACAAAATGCAGTCTCCTTGCAAGTCAGGTAACTGAAGGCTATACCCTATCTTCCCTTTTTCTAGGCTAGGAGCTTCCTTTTCACTAGGGTAGGGTAGGCTGAACGAGAAAAGATGGAGAGTGACAAGGANGACTTGATGATGTGTCCTTTCCCCTTGCTTTTTCTGACACTGATCACTGTAACGGCATGCTGGGGGTCCCTGCGGATGGACAGTGTGGAGAGAACTTTCTGTCCAAAGTCCTATGGCTCCTGAGCAATGCCTTCTCCTCCTCAGGGCTGCAACTGTAGCTCACGGTGGCTAGAGCACTAAGGCTCCCACTGCATTCATAAGCTGGCCTTTCGCTTTCAGTGAACTAGCACTCTGGACCAAAGCACATCTTAGGCGGGATCCCCGGTTCTCTAGAAGGACAGGACGCATATGATATTCACACAGAGAGCCCAGGGCTGGCTTCAGAGAAGTGTGGACTGAGACTTAGTCAGACAGTCACAAACACCCTGCTTCCAGGGGAATCAGACTAAGTCTTTTTTGCACACCTACACTTCTCTTGGTATCATAAATAAGTACCATAAATATTTATTCTCTGGATTTCCAGAGATCCATTGTCCCGATACCCTTTGTAAGCTTGCAGGTGGCTGCTCTGGATGTATCTACATATCACCTTAGGTGATGTGCTCAGGGTAAATATAGACTATAGGAATATATGTGTCCCTTCTCTCTGGACCCCACCGCATGGGGCTGCATATGAGTCCCTGCCACCTGCCCAGTCAGGCTCCCATTATCCTATACACCTTTTCCTGTCTGACAGTGTGGTACGAACACACTGGCCTTTGTTAAAATCTCTGTATGTACATGACTTGAAACTTCTTTGCAAAACAAAACCTATATAAAGAACAAAACAAAAGTTAACCAAGGGGCTAGAAAGTGGTTCAGTTAGTACTTGGCATGCAAGTATGAGGACTTCAGTTTGGAGTCTCCAGCATCTTCCTAAAAAGATAGGTGCAGTGGTANACACCTATAGCCCCAGGTGTGCCTCAGAAACTGTTGAACTTACTGAGGACAAATCAGCATGAATTTAGGATTGCTCTTCATAGAGAGCTTGACGTAAGAACCTATGTGTCACAGATCTGGTGACAAAGTGGTGGGAATCATCCATGCCTAGCCACGTGACACCAGGAGGTTTTGTCCTCCTGGGTGCAACAGAAACACACCTGAGATTCGTCTCTGGATGACAATTTCCTAATAAGAAATAAACTCCAACTCTTTTAAAATTCAAGTCCAAGAACAGATACATGGGTCCAATTTAGCAGCAAAAACCTCTCTATTTTGGCTCTGTGGTGTCTGAGAGATCTGCTACTTGGGAGGGAGTGACAGTGAGGCTCATGGAGACTCCTGGGCAGGGGGAAGGAGCAAAGGAAGCAGCTGGGAACAACTGTCTGGGACATGAGAACAAAAGGCCAGGGGCAAGTACTCCTGGCCTGGGGGCAAGCTGGCCATAGAGGTGCANGGAACGTGAGAGCCGAGGGCCCTCAGGAGGTCAAGGTTGGTGCACTGCCCCTGCAGGGAAAGAAGAAAGATGAGGGCATAAAAGTGTCATTGAAACTAGCCCAGAAGGCCACAGTGCCAGCTCAGGGTAGGGTCAGCACCAGCGACACCACAGAGTGGGCCTGCATGAATCTTCTCCTCTCCCCCAGGAGCTCTTCTCCAGCTTCCGCTGTCTTTCTGGACTTCAGTGCTAGAGGCAGAAGTTGACCTGCTGTGGGGGGCCTGAATGATGTTGCCCCAATTCTTGGAACCAGTGGCTCTTGCTCCTCACCTGGCAGAAGGGACTCTGTAGCCCAGTTAAGAATTTGGGCATGGGAAGAAATGCTGGGGACAGGGGTGGGGGACCCTATGCATCCTAAAGGTCTACATGAGAGGAGCTTCCCTATGAGGATACAGGCAGGGGGGCCCTGGAAGGCTCTGCCCTGCCCACTTTGCAGGTAGAGGAAGGGCTACATGCCAAAGAAGGCTGAGGCTTTAGTTTTAGAAACCAAACTGATTTCTGTTCGAGACTCCTAGGTACAGAATCTCAGGACAGGTACAGAGGTTGAGGGCTACATGCATGCTAGGCAGGAAGTGGGGTGAGTGCAAGGTTAAGCCGTAGCTGGGGGTTTTATTCTCTGGTAAGCATATCAGTGATGGCAATCCAGCACTGTCAATCATGTCCATTAGCCAGTCCTCCTGGACCAGTGATCAACCATGGACTGCATAAGTACCATGTCCAGAAGCCACCNGGGAAGCTCATGAGCATCAGGTCCCATGTGTTGGGCTTTCCTCAGCTTATGCTGTGAACAAGGCTCTGTTCTCAGGCACAAACCCAACCAGGGGGAAACCAGTACAGGCAAAACAAGCAAGCAAGCAAGCAAACAACAAACAAACAAACAAATGAACAATTCCCCCAAACCAAAACTTCCCAAACCCAAAGGCCATTCTGCCCTTTAGGAGTGGCCCTGGGTCCCACTCACCTGGTCACAAGACTGAGACCACATCAGTGGCAATTGGTGGTGGCTTAGAGGATTGACATTGCACACATTCACAATGCCCTGAAAANCAGATGCAATCATGAGAAGAAGGTCATAGACTCTGCCACAGAAGGCACAAGGACTGATGTCTCATATGATTCTGTCCCTATGGAACCGTGAAGAAATCCCCAGCATGCTCCTTGAGGAGTATACAACCTTGAATGTCTGGGATGCTCTCTGTGGGACACAGTTTCAGAATCTAGGACAAAGCAGTGTTCATGTGGGAAGAGAAGCCAGTAGCTTGAGGGAGGTGTGCTTGCAAGTGGAGGCCTTGAGGGGAGTCATGATGTGGGCACAGACCTGGNGAGGGGCACTGGTAACAGGAGGGCCTGCACCTGGGATCACACATGTCCTGTTCAGAAGCAGGTACCCTAGGCCAGGGCACAGAGGACAGCAGAGATTCCGGAAGATCCCTGGCTCTAATGGTAGCGGAGTCCAAGGCCTAGGTTCTACAGCTCAGATGCTAAAGGACCTGAGTGGGTGGGGCCAGGCCTTTCAGGCTAGGTCATGTAGCTGTCAGAGGCATCCCCTCCTCTCTGGAAGGTGTGCATTGACTTCTCTATAGCTACCCACAGGCATGGGAAAGGCAGGGCTGGCTCTTGGCTGGCCTGGACAACTATGGAGAACCCAAGGTTCTCAAAATGAAGTGATAGGTCCCTCACAGAGAAAGCATAGTGAGGAAGAGAACAAAGCCTGATGGGAACTGGGGCTCTTCCTTCCTGAATGTTGACCTCATGGGTTCTCTCTGTCCAGGGCCCAGGACTGCTTCTCTGCTGGTTTCTCCCTCCCCATAATGGACCTAGACCTTCTAGGAAAAGAAGGGGACCTCAGGCTGAGTGGCTGCTTTCCAGGGCTTGACTCCATCACGGAGTTTGNAATGCCTTTGTAGGGCTCTCTGTGTCAGCGGGAAGCAGAAACACCCGGGCCAGCTCCTTTCCTCCTTATGCACGAAGAGGCCCAGGGCCCAGGGCTACTGGCTTTTCACCAATTTTCACAGTGGGCAGAGGTTTTGCAGGGCTGGTCCTTTCTGGTTTTTGTTGTTTCTGATTTCATGAGCTTCTTTGCCACTCAGTGTGTCTTGACCTACTCACATTCTAAGGGTAACATCAGAGACACCATTGGGGTTGGAACAATGACTGAGGACCAGGGACTGGCCACTTAGAGCACTCAGTGGCTACTGTCCTAACACCTAGATAGTGCCAAAGGGAGACTCAGGTATTTAGAGAGACAGATGGGGGTGGGGGAGTCCTGTGTGCTGCCCTTCCAGCTGTGGAGGACAGGCATTGGATGTGATCTCAACAAATCGATCCAGGCCTGTCCCACGGAGCTGTATTCTGTCCCACACCCAGGCCTCTGCTGTCAGACCTAGGTGTGTTTGTGGTCCTGAAGCCAGCCTGGAGTCACAGGCTTTGTGGGGTCCTCTCACCTCTGTGCCTCTGCTCACACACACATTGCAGCAGGTGCAGCAGCAGACGATTACAATGGGGGGCNCATTCACTGGTGGTGCAGGTGCTGGGGGAGACTCTGGAGGAGGGGGCTGTGTCTTCTTTCTGGGCTAGTCGAAAGGAGGAAAACCTGTCTGAGCTTTGTCTGCGGCTTCTGGAATGGGGCNCCTTGTGCTCTGTGCAGCACCTGGCACCGTGGGGCCTCTCAGCTATTGTCTTGGGGTGAATGGGAGGTTCTCCAAAGTCATTAAAGGTGAATCCATACTCTTTTCAGTTTTCATATATAGGTTTTCACAAAATGCCAATAGTCCACTTCTCTGCCCTTGGTTCTCCTAGTGTCACCCTTGCTGGCAGACACCTGGCCTAGACACCGCACTGGGCCAGCAGTAACAGGCAACTGTTCCTTCTGCTCTGCTCTGGTCTTTGCACAGG